>SNQN01013636.1:0-12700 GCA_008642245.1 Bassia scoparia | reverse complement strand
AAAAGCAAATCCTTGCGGGCTAGGCCCAAAGAGAACAATATCTACTAGTGGGGTCCTGTTTACACCAAGGGGTGTTACATAATGTGGTTGGAGGGAGTTCTCAGGTAAGGTCATTCAAGTTTCAAGATCCCTCATGAAGGACACTACTGACCCTCCTAGCACTTTCCTCCTGTCATGGGGCCACTCACAGTCTCTCTCAGTCTTCTAAAGAAGGGGGGGGTCCAAACATCATCCCGAAATTTGATGTTATTTCCTTGTCCCACCACCCATCCTAAACTTTCTCAAAGAAGTCMCAGGCTTTCCCCAAGTCTTGCCAAACGTGCGWGCCTTTATGAAAGGGTAAGGGGGGAGTCTCTATCCTTGGTATATTTAGCCCTAATAATATTRGAGGCTAAATTATCTGCTGAGTGTAATCTTCAAGTCAATTTGGTCAAAGTAATATTGTTTGAGATTTGCAGGTTTCTTATTCCTAGATCCCCCAAGTCTTTAGGTCCTGTGATTCTAGGCTAAGAGAGAAAAGGAAGTCCATTGGTACCTGAGGATTTGCCCCTGTAGAATCTCCTAATCGTTGTCTCTATTTCTGAAGAAGTTGTTTTGGTAATTGGATCCACTGCATAGAGTAGCCTGGGATTGCACTAAGCATTGAGTTGATTAAGGTGGTTCTGCCAGCTTTGTTAAGGAATTTGGTTCTCCAACTAGACAATTTACACTGGACCCACAACAAGAATCYGCGTTATTAACGTCGGATTTTACCGACCGTCACGAAAACGGTCRAAAAATATCATATTRCCGATCGTTTTTTATAGGACGAAAATTAYCGACCGTTYTTACAGATTTACCGACCGTTTCTTATAATGGAYRAAAATTATCGTCCGTTTTTACAGATTTACTGATCGTTTCTTATAATGGACGGAAATTACCGTCTGTTTTATTATTTTTTCCGACCGTTTGACGGTCGATAATATGTTCAATTATTATTTTTGACTTGGAAACAACATTACCGACCRTCTACGTGGCRTTACCGACCATAGACCGTCGGTAAATGAGTTTTTTCATTTTACCTCGATGTCGACCATAAGGTCGGTTTCTTTACCTCTCACTCTCAATTGCTTTCTTATTTCCTACCCCTCACTCTCTCTCCCAATTTCTTTCCTATTACTTACCCCTCACTCTCTCTCCTCATCTCACCTCACTCACTCAACTCCCTCTTCTCCTCCTCAGCCAGCTCTCTCTCCTCACTAAACCCTCAATCTCTCTCCTTCCTCGCCGTTTCTCCTCTCCTCAACTGCTCTCTCTCCTTCCTCGCAGCTTCCCTCACTCGTCTACCTCCTCATTCTTCTCTCTGTGCGCTCTTCGCCTCATCTCCTCGTCCCTCGCGTCCTGGCTTCAAACGTCACGTCGCCTTCCTGCGTCGCCGTGCCCGCCGTCGTTGTTCCTCGCCATCCCTCCTTGAATTCTTAGTAGGATAACTCTCTAACTCTCTATCTTTTTAGATCGTAGGTTTATTTTTCAAGTTTGTTTAGATCTGGTGTTTATGTTGTTGTTAAATTTTCTTTTCATCTTTTTTTTCAATTCTGGGTTTTTAATTATTTTTAAGATTTCAATTTCTGATTTTTAAAAAATTGTTTTCAAATTTCAAATTTCTATTTCAATTTTATATATATTTTATTTTATTTTTTGATTTTCGAATTTTCGATTCTGATTCTTTTTTTGATTTTTTTTTCTCTATTTTATTTTTCAATTTTATATTTTTTACAATTTCTTCTGATTTAGTGTAGATCTAGGTTCGATTTTCAAACCTTGTTTGATTTTAGTTTCAATTTATTTTTTTCGTTTTTTTAATTCAAATTCGTTGTTATTTTTTTAAAATTACGTTTTGATTTTTCTGATTTACTTTCTTTGTTATATGTTGCTTCTGTTGTTTATTGTTGTTGTGAAAGGTAATAATACGAGTAGTTAATACTAGCATTAAACTAATTACATTGTAGGATGTAATCTTTATAGTTCAAATGATGTAACTATTCTTGAGTCTTGAGGTTTTTAAAATTAAGCCTTTGTTTTTGTTATTTTTTATATAGTAGTACACTAAGTTTCTTTCATTACCTTGTTTTGTTATTTTACTACTTTTTTAATATTCTTCAGAGTGAAGAATATGAAAAAGGCTTCTACATTATTTAGGGTGAAGAAAATTCATTAGTTTTTAGGGATTTATGTATTTATAATTGGTTTTTGTTAAGTATCAAAACTTCGTATATGTTGTTTGAATAAATTTAATGAATTATGTTTTTTTTTTATTTGAATATAATGAATTAATGATTCTTTGTTATTAAACTGATAATTGAGGTGTTTATTTATTTTTTGCTACGGAGTATTTTGGTTCTATTCTACCATTCAAAGGCGTGAAGAGTTATTCTGACAGTCATGTCAGAAAACTTTATGTTTTTTTTCATCTTCATTTACCTACGCTAAGCGTCGGTTAAAGTCAACTTAGGTGTGACTTTTTATTCGACCGCTTTTAAAATGCCTAATGTAAAAAATTTGCCTTTAAAGCTGTTCTAAGCGCCAGACTCGGTCGCAAATCTACACCAGCATCCGGACAGATATGTTATGCTTGGCGGTCAGTAATCTCCGAAATCACCGTTTGTTACTGAAAACGATCGGTAAGTACGTCGGTAACCGTTAGGTCGAGCCGGTTAACGTCGGAAACCATAAATTACCGACCATACAAAGTACCGACTGTCACTTACCGACCGCTCCCGCATTTCATTTGACCACGTTTTTTGCGTTTTGTTTTCACTGGTCGTAATGGCTAGTTTTCTTGTTGTAACCTTTTGTAGGATGTGGATCAGTTGTTTTAGTTAGGTCTCTTGTGCAGTCAAAGGAAAACCCTAATAAGGCCTAAGTGCGTCCTGTTGTGTCATGTTTTAGTCTCTAGCCAAGGTATTTGCAAAAGAGGATCTATGTTCTTGAATTGGAGAAGTACACTTTGCGCGCTTTCTGAAGTTTACTCTAGCCAAGGTAATTGAGTTAGTATTGGTTCCAATACTTATGACTGAACCGTAAAAAAATTACCCATTAGACTTGAAATGTGAATGTGGTACCATACATTGTATGCGTACAAACACTCCGTACTTGACTCTAAATGTTCTAGCTAGTTAAAAAAGGAGGGCAAATGACATTTGAGCCCTTAAACTCCTTATCACGATGGATCGTTTTCACATTAAAACAACTAACAATACCAAAAGTCCAGTCAATGGAAAATGAGTTTTGACCTTAAACTCCTTGACACGCTGTCTCTTTTTCACATGAAAATTACTAAAGGCACCAAAAGTCCAATTGATGGTTGAAGCCCAAAATTTAATTTACATATTCTGATAAAATTTGACTAGGTTAACATATAGCTACATAATAAGCCTTTGATAATATTTATGATAACTTCCAACCGTTTATTTTGAAGAAACAAATTAAATAGTTTTCACGATTAAGAAACAAGCATCATAGTCCATGGTCAAAAACTACGAGAAATCACATGAATATATGACCTTACATAGTTACATATGACTTGTGTATGAAACATGTAGACTTTGCATGTACTTCTATCATTTTCTTCCGCAAGATTACAACTTTCATACAAATACTTTAAATTAGAGTACAACACATTTATAACATAATGAAATCACCCACATGAAGAATAAATTTTAAATGGGCACACCAAATTATTGATGAAAGCAAGTTCCACAAAAGAATATCGAAGAGAATTATATATATAAAATCAATTAAGTAGTATAATGACAAACCATATAATACATATATTTCCATTTGAACACATATTACTACCTTTTTGCCCCCGTAGCTTCACCATCATATAAAATTGACACAGCATTCAAGTTCTTCACAACACTGCATTGCTTGCTTAATTACCCTCTTCTTCTTATCTTCTATCTTCTTCTCTTCTTATCTTCTTCAAACATCTCACCACTCTTTTATTCTTATTTATATAGTAGCTCACATTATGTTTAACTATTGAGTGAAGAACCCTATATTTTAGGAGTTGTTAAACTTCTCTTAGTCTTCAATTCATTTATTATCTCCTTTTTTGGATAAGATTATGATTATGAATCAACATGATTTCTATATCTTGTTAACAATCTCCCCCTAAAAATCTGATCGCTTTCATTTTATCATTAGCAATATATAGTTTATCTAAAAACTAACTATTAGAGTATATTCGTATATGATTCTCTCAAATTAGGTTTTTATAGCTAACATGGCAGCAAAATAATTTCATTAATACTACTATAACTACTATATATTCTACTACTACTACTAGTTGGTAGAATTTCTAGTAGTTTAGGCCACATCACATCATATATATTGATATAAAGATGGACCCTATAAAAGAAATGGAATGCAAGGTAGCCCATGACCCACAGCCGCAGTCGCTGTCGGTGAGGCGGGTGTGGGTCCCAGGCCCGGTGATAGTGGGGGCGGGCCCGTCGGGCCTGGCGGTGGGTGCTTGTTTGAAAGRGAGGGGGATTCCTAGTTTAATCCTAGAGCGGGCCGACTGCTTGGGCTCGCTCTGGAAGCACCGGACCTACGACCGCCTTAGGCTCCACCTTCCGAAGAAGTTCTGCCAGCTTCCGAACCTCCCATTTCCGGAGGAATTCCCCACCTACCCTACCAAGGAGCAGTTCATCAGTTACCTTGAGTCCTACGCCACCCACTTCAACCTCAAGCCCGCTTTGGGACGGACTGTCGTAGGGGCCCACTACGACACACGGCAGGGCATGTGGCGGGTGCTCGTGTCGGGGCCGAAGAAGGAGGTGGTGGAGTATGTTTGCCAATGGTTGGTGGTGGCAACAGGTGAGAATGCAGATGCAAATGTGCCAGAGTTGGAGGGAAGAGAGAATTTTGTTGGGCCTATTTTGCATTCAAGTGAGTATAAGAGTGGTGATGAGTTTAGYRATAAGAAGGTTTTGGTGGTTGGTTGTGGTAATTCAGGTATGGAAGTTAGCTTGGATCTTTGCAATCAYCATGCTCATCCTTCCTTGGTTGTTAGGGATTCTGTAAGCACTCTCTCATTCACTTTATTTGTATTTATTTGCATTTTCCGCACTTTTCTATTCATTTTCGCACTTCTCTCTCTCATATGAAATCGTAACTAACATTAGACTAGTGCGTGGTCACACATAAGAGAGAAGAGTGCAGAAATGAATAGGGAAGTGAGGAAATCATCACCACCTCTCTATATATAGAGTATATATAGTTACTAGAATTGTTCAAGATATTTGTTGCATTTCGTGTCGTTTTGATGTAGCAAATTATCACACAAAGTAGAACATTCAATTCATTCACTTAGATGTTAACTTTCAACCCAAAAACGAAAAAGGAGAATCTAAGAATATGAAATGCGGAGTATATTATAGTAATAGATATTTTGAAATTTTGAATTGCACTCAATTTGATGTGATTTTATCTAGCATGATAGATTTCATAGTTTTCAATTTGATAATTTAACTATCTAGGGTAAATTTCAATCAATCCAATTGGATTTGCAATTCACTTAATTTAGGTTAAGTGAAGGGGTGGGATAGTCTTTTTAATTAGGAGGTTTGGGGTGATGTGATTTAACCATCACCATATGTTTCAGTGGATTTCTTTCCATAATCAATCAAGTGTATTGCTTTCATAGTTTCCAATTTGACAATTTAACTATGATCAATTCATTATGAAATGTTGTTCCTTTTATTTAGGAATGTGATCAATGATCATGCGTATTATGTTAGTAAATTTTTCTATACGAAGTGTTACCTTTAATGAATCTTATTATTTGATTAATTATGAGCAGTTTGCAAGTTCAATAACACAAGTAATATTGTAGGACAAAATAATTAGCCTTGATTTACAAACTAAAAAACAAAAAATATCAAGTTTGACTTGGATTAAATTAAAAAGATGAGTGACATTAGATTTGAGAGAAGTTATTATATGCATCGAATGCACAATAATAAGAGTGACCCTTTTTTATATATAGTTACCCATTATTATTTTACATCAATATAGTGATAAATGCTAAATGCACTATTATTTTACAAAATGCACTAAAAAAAACTATTTTTCCTTAATTAATTAATTAATGTTGAAAATATTAAAATAAAAATTAGGTAATTAAAAAGTTAAGCACTTGATCATAAACAGCCTAACAACTCTATTAAACGTGAATGGATGCAACTAGCGACCGACCGACCATGCCTCCTCGTTGCACTGCCCACTTACGCAGCCACCAATACCAGTCGCCCGCTTGCGCCGCCCACCAAGGTGGCCAACCCACCGCGCCTTCCCAGCCACTACATTTGTCTAGTCACCGCACCGCACCGCCCTGCTCAAACCTGGTACGACGATGAGGCAAGGCAGGCATGACAAGTCAAACACGGTGGGCAGTGCAGTGCCGACGGCGGGTCAGATGCGGTGGGGGCAGTGCAGGACCGGGACGAGTCAGGCAGGAATAAAAACGAATAATGCGGAGGCTTTTCCTTTCTTAATTTCTTCTTTATAATTTCTCTAATTAATCAGTTAATTAAGTTTTTTTAAAAAAAAATTAAGTGTATTTGGTAAATCATAGTGCATTTAGCAACTATGATAATAAGGGTCATTATATTGATCAAAAGCGTACTATATGATCAAAAGGGTCACTTTATATAATCTGATGTATATAAATTTATTGTACATCTTATGTACTAAACTTTGCCTAGATTGAACTTGGTATTTTTTCCATTCGAAGTGATAAATATTATTTTTTGACGAGAGTGATATATATTATTGATGATGTCAATCTTTGTCACAGATAAATTAAATTGTATTTATTACTTAGTGGGAAAGAGGGACCATTTTTAATTTTTTTTGTTTTTCTAAAATTATTCAATACTTTACTTTAATGTCCCAAAATGTTGATTCTATCATTCTAGATGAAGATGTGAACAAAAACTTTACCAGTTAGGAATATCATATAAATATCAAGTTTCAATGATGAACTTCCATGTATTAGTGGAATAATTCTCTGTTTATGACTTATGTCCATCAATGTCATCTTAATCTTCTCAAGTAGATTTAACAATAAAAAAATCAAACAACCTTTCTGTTATTGATTAGCTTCTTTCTTCTACTTTTTGTAGAAGATGACACAATGTTCACCATATTTTGTCCTTTGAAAAACAAACCTATTAACACTTGATATTTATTTAATCTCTAAGACTTTTTCAATCTTGTTTGATTTTTTTTCACCATAGTTCTATCACTCTCTTGGATTCGAATGGGTTGCTTTACATTACTAGTCGATATGCCTACTCTTTGTAGTGTCCAATCTTTGCTCTTCTCGTTTATTCAACCAAAATTAAATCGATAATTGTTTCTTATCTATTTCCGCCAGTGTGTACTTTAATAATTATAGATGGGCTATTGCAATCTGAACTTAATTTGAGTACAGAGTTATCTTTGTCATAGCTGTTGAAGATAATAGAGCCTACATTAGCTGCATATGTGCAAATTTTAAAATATCATCAGATCAAAGAGTTTACGTTGTTTCCGTCTAAAATTAACACATGTGAAATGACAAATAAATATTTTAAATAAAAACTCTTTGACATTTCAATATAATATAGTATTCTGTTTTTTTAAATAGTTGTAACATTTGACCAAAAAGTCTCACATTTTCGATAAAGGTTACAATTAAAAAAAATAGACGAATTCTGTCATGTGCAGCCGCAAGTGAGTCATGGAGTCAGTGATTGTTTACGTACATAAAATTGAAATAAAGTGTGCTTTTCACTTCTAATTGGCAATGTTATGACCTTTAATTTCCATTTAGGTACATATAGCGCACAACAAATGCTAGGAAGTTCACTTTTGGAATGTCAATGTGCTTACTAAAGTGGTTTCCACTTAAGGTAGTGGATCAATTTTGCTGCAATCTCCCGCATAAGCTTGTGATACGGCTCATTAGGGATATAGGCCAAAAATTGGCCCCTTTGAATACAAGAACATATCGGGAAAAATCTCTGTTTTGGATATTGGCACACTTGCTAAAGTTAAATCCGGTCATATTAAGGTCCGCTCTAATTTCCTTCTTTTTTTTTATCATAGAAAAATTTGCCGACAACAATCTTTATGTATGAGTTTTTTCTGCGACTAACAGATGTATATGCTCTTTTTGTTTGCAAACCCTTTATGTATTAATTTTGTTAAATCTTTTATATACACAGGTTTTTCCTAGAATTAGAAGATTAACACGTCAAGGGGYAGATTTTGTTGACGGGAGAACGGATAATTTTGATGCTATTATTCTTGCAACTGGCTATAAAAGCAACGTTCCATTTTGGYTAAAGGTAATGCTTTTGCTTCAATTTATACTAYTGGTTCAATTTATTATAATGTCATATTCGATATCTTCGGATTCTAATTCTCATGAAATAATATTTCTAAAGAATTAATCTATATATAAGTTCGAAAAAGATACACACCATCATGCTATTATTTTGGTGAGGAAATGAATATATTCGTGTTACTGAAATTATTCGATCAGCTCCTTAACTACATATTTCTTTTTGTAGGAATCAGTTATGTTTTCAAAAGAAGATGGGTATCCRGTGAAACCATTTCCCAATGGATGGAAAGGAGAGAATGGTTTATACGCCGTAGGTTTCACCAAGCGTGGATTRCYCGGTGCATCTCATGATGCTATAAGAATTGCAGAAGACATTGAACATGAYTGGAAAACTAAAGCAAATCAATTGATGCAACAAGGATCAATCGTTTAACAAATTGAATCGCTTTAACGTCTTTCTTGTTTAGGTAATAACGCGATCTTTTAATTCACTAGTAAGCATATATCACGAGTTTCATGTATGTACATAGATTTGTGTATATAATATATGTTTCTAATTGTGCCCTAGGTAGGTAGGTAGCACATAGAAAATTAAGAAGTTTAATTAGTTAGCTCATCCAAAGCTTAGGTTTTGACGTAGTATTGCATATATGTGTTAAGGTATTTTATAGGTAGCTTTCATGTATCGAACGAAGTATACATATGTGCTACCATTATTATTGAATCTTGTATCTTCCTTATTATGCTTTGCTTCAAGGTTCAAAAAATGGTTGACCTTGTCAATGTATTAATTAACTAACTAAATGGATGTGATCATGCCATCTTTATTTTGCTGTTATGTCATTATGCATGTTTCATATGCAACGTTAGTTATTGAGGGGAAAAAAAACATTTGTTGGGTCCATGGATGGCTCTAGGGAGTGTATAGCCTGATTCCGATTGTGCAGTTGGTGGTGTGATAGCGATATTTGTGGTTTTGGTCGTTGTAAAGATACATGGGCAATTAAGTTTTCATATTTCGAGTCTAAAATGACGAATGTTGACATAGTTAGTAAATGTGAGCGACAACTAATCCTCAATCAGCATATGAACTATGCAGTTATTAAAACGACTATCAATACACAAAACGAGATCAATCTTAAAAGAAAACTCGTATGATATGAGACATAAATTAGACTGTGATTTGTTTGAGGGCGGTCAATTGCACGTATATCCACAAGATTTCCCAAGTGTTGCATGCTATGGATCCGAGTTGTCGAAACATGACTCAAAACTCTTATGCAGTCCACCATTGTAGACGACGATAGCGCTAGGTTATTGCTAGTTTTGCTACGGCTAGGGTAACTGAGAAGGACCTAATATTCAATACATGGCATGCTCATGTGCCGTGGTACGTTCATAATGTGATTAATTCCCTAGCTAGGTGGTCCATATATATGAGAAGACGATATTACTAACGGCATTACGGGGCGTTAGTTAAGAACTAATACAATTTTTAAAATAGTATAAATTTTGAAATGTATGCAAATCACACGTCATCGGTGTAATTAATGTTTATTATTCATTTATATTTTCATTTTAATTCTTATTATGCCCTAGGACGCTCGTTAGCTTTTGCTTTGCGAAAGATGTTAAATTGCTTGAAATTTAGTTGTGATTGTTTGGCACTTATTATTAGAAATGCGCTGTGCACTGGGTCAACTAGTCAATCAAATAGTTATTCTCATCAGCAAATCAAAAGAGTCATATTCCCATCTATTTTTTACTCCAATTAATATTTTGTGGTGATGTTGGGCTAGTCAACTAATATAAACAACTATATTGATATATGCTATGAATTGATTTTGTTACTTTTACAGTGTTTGTGATCATTACCGTAAAAAGAGAATGGGTTAAGAGCTTATTGTGATTTATATTAATTTAAAAGTTAGAGAAAGAATATACTGACCCTTTAATGAGTTGAACTAGATTTTTGCATACGATGCTTGCATTTATTTTTAATTAGGTTTTCTTAGCTTGCCCACGCAAGCTTGCATAGAAAAAAATGTTACTCTTCATTCGAATTTGAAAATCAAAATCATGATTATTTTGTAATTTGTTTTAGTTGTATATTTATATTTCATATAATTTCTCTTTAATCTAGGTTTTCTTGTACACTCTCTTTATATAGTGAGGAGCAATGGTGTCCCCTATGAAATTCCATTCAACTTATACTTAACTATTATTACAAACAACATTTATTTCTTGCATAAATTTGCCAATTTATATTCATCATGTAAAATTCAAAACCAATTAATGCATAACCTAAAAAAGTTTGACAAAAAATTGAGGAAACTTAGTACTGTATTAACTAAAAAAAACACAGTGAAAAAATTCTATTTTATTTCATTGCAACACATAACTTTTATTTTATTTATTACTTTTTTTACATAAAAATTCCATTGTTAGAGTATCACAAAATCATAATTATACGCTTCTATAATCAAGTACATATTAATTTCACTGAAAAAATACTAAATGCTAATAAAAAACATTCTATTATTTAGTACATGTAATCCATTATATAGAGTTCTTCTTGTACAATTTTTTATATTTTTATGTAATAGAGATCGAGGAATTATTTTTTTTCTAATTTTATTTATATTTAAAATATGGTGCAAATTAAATTTAATGTATTTCGTATAAAACATGCACGCATCGCGTGCAAAGATAATGAGAAATTAAATCACGCGGAAAAAAATGTTATCTTCATTTGAATTTCAAGATCAAATCATGATTATTTTGTAATTTGTTTGTTGTAATAATTATTTCAATAAGTTCTCTTAATGCATGCATATTTTAATCGTGTTATTTGTAAACGTTAACTTTCTTTGGTATACAAATTTTTAAATAGGAATGCAATCATAAAGGATTTGAATTTATTTATGTGTTATCAATGTAACTTGTCTTTGCATAGAGGGACACGTACCCCGGCTTATATAATGAGATATACAAAATCCCAATTTGTTATTTAAAATAGAGTCAATACAATTTTTAAACAATTCTATCATTTGGAATCCACCATAATTCGTATCATTTGGAATTTTCTTTAAAATATAACGGAGTATAAAAAATATAGTTATACATAATTCAGAACTCATCTCTCTAAACAAAGTTGGACACGTTTTACCACTTTAAATATTTATTTGAATGAATTTTTTTCTTTCTACTTATCATTTAATTTATTAATTAATTAAAGATCATAATTGTAAGTTGATTTAAAAACTAGATTCTATATAAAACTTATCTCTGATTGTTTGATTTTACTAAACTTTTTTTTCAACCTGTTGATTAAGCAATTAAGTGACTTTTTAATAATACTCAAAATAATTACCTCTATTAATTAAGGAAAGAGGAGTATTTTGGACTTTTTAGGTGGACGTCGCCAATACCTCCCCTTTCCCCTTATATAATRGAGGTAATTAATCACAAGACTTAAAAATACTTTATTTGAAATATTAACCAATGAAATTGTCGTGGATTGATGATTAAGATCTATAAATGGATACTTGGTATGTTTTTATTACAATTATATTGTATAGAAAGTCTATTAAATTAGACTTCAAATTAAAGTACRAAGTATATAAGTTGAAGTAAATATACTTTCTCCATTTCTCAAAAATCGYCTCACTTTGGTTTTTTAGGAAATKAAGGCAAAATTTGGTGAGTARTRATGTGTGTAWGTGGGACCAAAGAAGAGARATAAAGTGGTKAAAGTAGGTGTATTGATGAATATTTTATTAAAGTAGTGRGAGAAAAAATRGTATTTTAATTGTGGTCCCCACATAAAAGAGAGWAGAATTAGTATTTTAATTGTATAGTAGTCCCCACACCAAAATTGGAAAGAAAKCAAAGTGAGGCAATTATTGTGAAATTTCACTAAATGGAAACTGAGRCAATTTTTAAGAAACGGAGGAAGTATGAGCAACGATACACGCTGCCCARTGCAACATTYCAAAATGCTGYCCAGGGGTATTTTGGTCATTTCACGRTGGRCCCGTTTGACTTTTTGTATTTATTTATTTATTTTTACAAATCATAGTGTAATTTACGTGTGATTTTGTCATATCCTCGATTCATTTTACCATATCCTAGGTTCATTTTCATGAATCTTAGTATGAGTTTGTCATATCCTACATTCATTTAATCATATCCTATCATTAATTCATTTTGTCATATCTTTGATTCATCTCTATTATATAAGCCAAGGGGGGAGCAATGGTGTCCCCCCTTGGAAAATACAAATATGCCCTTCACTTAACTTATATAAGGACAAAGAAA
>SNQN01013635.1:0-12700 GCA_008642245.1 Bassia scoparia | reverse complement strand
GAATCCTGAACATAGGTGGGGAGAAAGCTCTATTTGAAGGATTTGGGACTTCAAACCAGTACCCAAAGCTGGAACCAAATCCATACAATTCACCTGCCTTAATGTCATACCTCTTCTCATAAGCCCTTTGAAGAAATTCTGGGTCAAGAGCAGTATGGGCAGGACCATCATTTTTCTTGATATCAGCTCACCTGATGGAGGTCCAGTGATGGTTATCAGGGTCAAGAAACCTGGTACTCCTGAAATTCCCTCTCTCGTCTCTAGGGGCTTTGGCTCTGACTCTGGACCACYTGTCCATGGATGGTCCTKCTTGCTCGTCCTCCTGGGTGATCATGGCCAGMCACCTRTCCACCTCCTCTTTCAAAYYGCTGGACACAGCCCATTGTACCTCYTCCTCSTGCAGTCTGAGGGCAGTACCAGCTTCACCAGCCACACCTGACCCTCTTGTGAAGGAAGGAGTASTACTGCTTGGYCCAGCAGGGGAAGGTTCAGAGGTGGTAGGTCYTGAAGTCACACTCTTGGTGGACTGGCTTCTAACCCTCCTAATCAAAGGTTGGGAGTCCTCACTAGGTTTCTCATCAGTTAAACCTATGGAGTTCTTAGACCTATTTTGGGAATCACTATACTCTTCCGACATTCTACACCAATCAACCACAAACCAAAGAAAAAGAAAAAGGATAAAATGAAGAAAAATCACAGACCACACCAGCAAAAATCAAGAAAACACTATAATTGGTAAGCATGCAAGTTAAATTCAAGTTTGAAAGAGGGAGTTACCTAATTAATTAGAGGGTGGAAATATCAGCACTTGATCAATGGGAGACAAGGAAACCCTCAAAAACTTGTCACAGACGAGAACGCAGCTACCAGGCAAGAGCTTAAAGGTTGGAATTCCAATTGCTTGCCTTGCTACAGTGAATTGATTGCTTTGAGTCCACGAACTGTTGATTTTTTCTTGCTTTTCTCTCTCTCTCAAGCTTGAAAATTTTGAAGTGTGAATTGTAAAAAGTAAATAGTGAAGTGACCCGCCTTAAATAGAGGAAGAAGTAACCGTCATCAATTAGCACATAATAGCCATAACTGCTCGATAGTGGAGGGGTAATCATCACGTGGCAATAAAGTTCTGAAATTAACTGCCCAAGGTTAAAACTGCCCACTAATCGAGATTCACCTGGTAACCTGGGTAGTTATATGGTCTTGGAAAGGTTCTTTGGGAAACCAGGGCCAGACCTTGGTAATACAGAGACCCTGGTAGTCCAACGACCCTGGAAATTCAATGACCTGGTAAAATCCTTTAGATATAACCAGGCCTGGAGGGGGGCTAGTTGTTGGTACATATTAAGCTACCAAGCCTAATATCAACCAAAGCCCATATACGCTAACCCAGTGGGCCGACAACATGCAAAAATTAAGGCCCAAAAGGAGTCAAAGTGTCTACCACTCAGTCAAAGGATGGTACATGCACAAGACACCTAACCTGGTAAGTTGTGTGACACTTGTCATTGAAAGGTTACATATGCCCATGCAAAGTGTAGTATAAAAGGCAGTCTTAGGCCACCAAGGTCTGGTAAGTTCACTGGAATAAACACTACCTACTTTCTCTCTCTAAATAAATAAACACCCTGGTAATACTCTAATACCTCAATCGAAGGGGTTGTTCCTGGGTTGCCCCAGGGTAGTTCACCTGAGTTTTGTAGGTACTTGGATAGCAGGCCAAGTTCAACTCCACCAGCACCGGCTCGTTGGCCACTGCCATGTCAGCAGTACCAATTATTATACCAACATACCAATTTTTTTTCACGTTTCACATGGGCATAAAACAAGACCCATAAGAATAACTAATTAATAAACATGTTTATCCCACAAATAAATATGGAATCTTTCTCCAAGTAAGAGGGAATACCCAACAAATCAACAATATTAATGACCCTATGACGACACAAATAAGGAAGCCAATAAATTATTTGATATAAAAATTACTTTGCACATTATGAGTTGAAAACCACAAGGAATAAAATCGGGCTCAAGTGGTCGCGAATTCGGAGTGCGGAAATGAAAGAGGAGTGTGTAAATAAGTTCTCAATAAAACCCATTTGGATACATATTAGCCTTCATTATATAGTTGTTTAAGTACAATTATTTTTTTAAAAAAAATTTATCACACATTTCACCTGCATGTAATGTTAGTTTTTTCTTTTCAATAATGTAGTGAAACTAACGAATATATATCATCAATAGTGTACTATGCTATGAGTAATGTTACTTTCAAAAATAGCCTCAAAAAAAGAATGTTAGCAGGTTAGATATTTTGAAGGTGGTTGTTAACATTTCTTAATTTGTTCTCCCCACCTCGTAGGGTTTTTTATCCCCTCCTAGTAGGGTTCTTTCATCCCCTCCTTCTAGGGTTTTTGATCCTCCACCACCGTCCTCCGGCTCTTGCCTCCCCCTTCTCTTCCCTCATCGATCTCCTTCCCCTTCGTCTTTTCCACTTTGTCGTTTTCCCCTTGTTCTCCCTCCCTTGGCCGCCCCTTCTATTTTCGCCACAAGGGGAGCTTGCCATGTGGGTAGGGACTAAGGTCCCCCCCTCACTGTCAGTGAGTCCCCTCAATCCTTGTGGGTTTGTTCGATTTAGATTATATATGCATTTCCTATTGAGGAGTTTAAACTTTGCTTTAATTCTTTTCATTGGTTCTTTTTAATTACGCCGCGAGCGAGGGGCAACGATCACGATCCCCTATTTCAGGGCCTCAATCTGAGGGGAAGCGAACTCGACCCCCTGTTTAAGGGCTTTACTCTGACGAATCGCGTCGTGGAAGGTATTGGTAGGGTTTCCGCCATCATAGTTAATGGATGCTGCTAGGTACTGTCTCAAGCAATTTTTTATTAATTTAGTTTTATTTATTTTCATTTCAATAAGGATGTCCTCTGGGTTTTGGTTTCTATTTGATCGCAATTCTAAGATTTTTGGATGTGTTCCTGTTGCTCTTTCTATTCACAGGAAGAGATCTTGGCTGAGTCTATATCCTTCGTTTGGCGACTTTCAGGTGCCGACTAGTACACATGTTGTACTATTGGATTGGTTATTGTCTTCGCTTCATGAGGGAGATTGGTTCAAAGTTTTAGGGTTTCGCTGATCGATATATGCTACATCCCTTATGGATATTTGTTTGTATGGTTTCATTCTATTTGGCATTATCGTGGAGACTACAGACGTACATAGGCCGACGTAACTACGTAATAACGGATCCTATGTTGAATTTGTGCGAACTTACAGATTAGTATTGCTGCGGATGAAGGGAATTTATTAAGGCGAATATCATTCAAATCTGTTGTATTAATACAAAATATTCATAGGTTCTATGGATGTCTGTTCTGGTTTTTTCGTTTATGTCAAATTGTAAGTGCCATTTAACTTTACTATGAATGAAACTTTTTTAGTTTTCTGATAAAAAAAGTAATGTTACTTTCAAGCTTGAGCACCGCATCTTCAGGCTCAAAATCGTGGAAATGATTTTGGCACTCTTAGCTTCTCCTTTTCATATAAATAGTGACAATTGTTACGATTCATGTGAGAGGGTGAAGACTCAAAATATTTTAAAAATTGTCAAAATTAAACCAAGTCACCGTCCTCGAAATCCATGTGAATCCAAAGTGAAAATCAAAACTTGTGCATCTATCTCAAGAGCCTATAATTAGTTTAATTACTTCGTAGGGTAGAAGATAATCAACTATTATTGTTCCCACACTTACCCAATCACTAGGCGCCACGTGACATCTGGTGGACCCCACCTTAACGCTTGGGAAGCATGTGGGCCCCATACACCCACGTAATAAGGACACCCAAAAAGGGTAGGTTCGTACAGTAATAGCCAAAAAGGTAGTCTGACATGATTGCAACAAATACTATTTTTTCGTCCCACATTGATTAAAAACAGTAACTTCCTTTCTCCCACATTGGAGGAAAAACCAAGTACATCCTCACCTAACCCTATAAAAGGGGAGTTGGTGAGCCCATTCCAGGTATCTAATTCTGAACCCACCAAGTACAGTCTAGTACAAATATCTAGCTTGCTTGACCTTCAGTCTTGGAAGTCTCCTTGCTGACTTAAGCATCGGAGGGGCTTTCCTAGGTCAACCCCCCGGGCCAGTCACCTTTGCTTGTTTTGCAGGTTAGCCGGAGGAGACCAGTGTCCATTCAGGGGACGTCAACACGGACACATATGTGCTAGCTGTCATCCCTAGTTATTCTTTTGTCTCGCTACTTTGTCGTTTTGTTGTAAGTTGGAGAAAGTGAGCCTCCTCACCAAGCGGCTGGATCAGCCTCAGCAACCGCCCCAGGCCGGGGTCACTCACCAGGCAGGAGTCACCCATCAGCCCTCGCGTAGTAAGCAAGGACGCAGCCAGGGCAGAGACCTCCGGCTCGGAGTCAGCCTGCCTCCTCGAAGAGGTACCCCCCTGGTCCCTTTCGTTTTACTTATCCTTCAAGGGGGAACTCCCATTGGAGTATCCCCAGTGAAGTTCAGCCCATTGTTTCTCAAAGGAGGGAAGACGCCCCTCAAGTCAATCGATCCAATCGTCCTCTGTTAGATGCCCGCCTCATCATCGAGGAAAAGAGAAGGGGCAGCGTGGATGCCCTCACAATCATCAACAGTCGTCGTAGTCAAGGCGACGCAGCTCAGCCTCGGGTCTCCCCTCGCCGAGGAGACTTGGGTCGACCCTCTAACTGACCTCACCGATCTCAGCACGAGGTTGTTAGTCGATTTCACAGGTAACCCCCATCCAAATGTCATGGTCATGTAGACAGTACCTGATCTGAATCGGTAAAGCAGTTAGGAGAAGGCACCCGAGTACAGAAACCGATGCATACCCACGTTCACAAGACCCCCTTTCAGTAGAGAGATCATGGATATCAAGGATTCAAAGAAGGTGAAGGTACCAACAATTGAAACGTTCGATGGAACGACTGACCTTGAGGATCATATGACTGCTTTCAAAACTCAGATGGAAGTGCAGACCAAATGTGAGGCGTCATGGTGTCGGTTCTTTCCAACCACACTTAAAGGTATCGCTCTAACTTGGTTTAGTGAATTACCATCTGGTTGCATTACCAATTTCACTGTGTTAGAAGCTTTGTTGAAACAACAATTTATTGCTAGAAAACGCCACAAGAAAACTAGTTTGAATTTAATGCGTATGAAAAAAGGAAAAATTGAAGGACTGTCTAGTTACATCAAGCAATTCAATGCCAAATCCCTGGGCATTTCGAATTTGGAAGACAATGTAGCTTTCTTAGCCCTCATGTCAAGCCTCAAACCTAGCCGGATTAAACAGGACCTGGTCATTGAGGGCATCACCAAGTATTCGGAGGCTCTAGAGCTTCCTCAGAAGTATATTCAGGCCTCAGAAATAAACAATATGCATGACGATCAGCCCTCAACAGACGGTAAGAGGAAAACAACTAATAATAGAAATGACAACGGTGACGCTCAGGGTAAGAAGCCAAAGCTCAGAGATGGCAGAGATGACCCTCGGTATAACACCAATCGGAGGGATAAATTCCTTGACATCAAACCTCTGGATATTCTGCGAAACCCGGTAACTGTCAGGATAACGCCTAACCGGAAGAATCTTTGGTGTGAGTACCATCGGGAGTGTAGGCACACTACCTGGGACTGCAGAGAGCTGAAGAAAGACTTGGGTCAGATCGCTATGAAGGGAAACTGAACAGGTAACCATAAAAAGAAGGACAATCGAGACCAGAACTATACTCGGAGAAAAGAGGATCAGCCTCAGACCAATAATGAGACAATGCATACTGTGAATGTGATCTCGGGAGGCCACGCTTCGGGAGGACCTAGCAATCGGGGTCGGAAGCGTCATTTGGAGGATTTCACCCACCAAGTGTTGAAGGTCGGTGGTGAGATCTCTCCCAAGTTCCCGAAGATGATTTTTGACGACGACTCGGCCAAGCCCATTGCCATACCCATGACGATCCTCTGGTGGTAGAGGTAAAAGAATCCAATGCTCGGGTAAAGAGAGTCCTCATTGATAGCGGGAGCTCCTCGGATATTATTACTTGGGACTGCCTACAGAAATTAAAAATACTCTAAATCTGACCTAGTTGCATCGAATCGCCCCTTGGTCGGCTTTGGAGGGAAGAGGACATACCTTGAAGGTATAATTAAATTGCCTGTCAGGATTGGGGAGAAGGACCTGGCCCGCTTAGCTCAGGTGTACTTCACCGTCGTAGACATGGACCTCCCTTACATTATTATCCTCGGTAGACCTACTCTCAACAAGGTGAAAGCATCGATCTCTACATACCAGTTGCTACTCYAGTACGAGGCTGATTTAAGGGGYCGTTGGTYGGCTATATGGCAATCATCGCTCAGCTAGAGAACGTTACGTGAATAGTCTACGCAACGAYGATTAAGAGCCTTCAGTCGGACAAAAGAGGAAGGATCCCCCTCAGAAGGAAGCCCTAACCGGGCTAGATGTGTACCTCAGCGAGAATATCAAGCGCTACAATCGGCCTCAGCCAGTAGAGGCCAATGAAGAAGTTCAGATCGATGACAACCCTGAACACACTGTTCGGGTTGGGAAATCTCTTACCCCTGATACTCGGGAGCAAATAGTGTCCACTTTGAAGGAATTTCGTGATGTCTTTGCATTCGCTGCCATAGAGATGCCTGGTATCGGCCCCACGGTCATGGTGCACAAGCTCAGTATCAAAGATGGGTATCAGAGTGTGAAGCAAAAACTCAGACATCAGGGGCAAGAGAGGAACGAAGCTGCAACCTCAGAAATCAATAAGTTGCTCGAAGTAGGCTTCATCTGGGAATGTCAATACTCGGACTGGCCAGCCAACGTAGTGTTGGTCAAGAAACCAAATGGGACCGGGCGCATGTGCATTGATTTCACCGATCTCAATAAAGCATGCCCGAAGGATGACTATCCACTACCAAAGATCGATGCTCTAGTCGATTCGACAGCAGGTCATGCCCCCTTATTCAGCTTCATGGATGCCAATGTCGGGTACCATAAGATCCCAATGGCCGAAGAAGATCAACCCCACACTGCTTTCCACTAATAGAATTGCGCCTAAGGTCGACCGAAAAAAATCGGTCGGTAACACCGACCTACACCGACCGCAATCGGTCGGTAAATTTCACCGACCGATATTAAAATCGGTTGATGTACCGACCGATTTTTCCCTTCATTAGTCCCAAAAAATAAATAAAAAAAAAGTCCAAAAAGTTTAACGACAGAAATATCTATCGGTACACCGACCGATTTAAAAAATCGATTGGTGTACCGACCGATATTTCGGTCGGTAAACATTGTTTTTAAAATAAAAAAAGTTTTTTCCCTTGTCTTTCTACCCTTTTTCATTTCGACCCTCAGTCTTCTTTGATTTTAAACATATATAGTTTTTAAAATAAAAAATGTTTATTTTCGACCCTCAGTATTCTTTCCTTCTACTCTTACCTCATTCTCACGCTCCTCACCTTCTCTCTCCTCTCATCACACTCTCACCCATTATCAACTCTCTCCTCACAATCACCCTCATCCTCTAACCTCTCTCTCCTCTTTCCTCTCCTTCTCCCTTCTTTTGAGTCCTCGGCCACACTCGTAACCCCTCGTCAGCCACCCTCGTCGCCTCGTTTTCGTCGCCCTTGCTGGACAGCCGCAGCCTTGTTTTCGTCGCCTCGTTTTCGTCGCCCTTCTTACCTCAATTTTGGTGAGTTTTGTTTTCCCTGTTTTTAGCTTTTTATGTCATTTTAAAAATTTTTGATTTTGTTTTTAGTTAGATCTAGGGTTCTTGATTTCTTTTTTTTTATTTTTGATTTCATTCCTTTTAACTTTTGATTTCGGTTTTGATTTCGGTTTCTTTAATTTTTGATTTCAGTTTTTTTTATTTGTTTTCCTATTGATTTTCAAATCTATTTTTTGGTTATTTCTATGAATTTTCGTGTTGTTGGAATGTTTGACTTTTTTTTACTGATTTCCTCCCCCCCTTTTTTTTATTTTCGGGTATTTAGGGTTTTGGTCAATTTTTCAAGATTTTGATCTTAAAATTAGGGTTCAATATTTTTTTATTTTGATTAATTTTTTGTCCTTTCTGTTGATTGCTGATGATTTAGTCTGCACACTTTTAGCCCTCAAATTTTTATCTGGTTAATTGTTTCCTTTCTAATTATATCTTGTTACCGGTAATTTATAGTTTTAATGCTGCTCCTATATGTGTAATAAAATAAAAATTGACTGTGGGATTAAGAGGAAATATATGTTCATGTCCTAAAACGTGCCTTTTGCATTATAGATTTCTCTGCTTTTTAATAACATTCTTTTGTACCCTTAAACTGGTTTACTTATTAATCGCGAGGAAGAGAGACTAAGAAAAACTCAAGTGGCACAAATAAAATGATCACTGATGTAATATACTTTTATCAAGTTTGATATGTTGTTATTCACGAAATGGTATTTATCTTTACTATGAAGGGATATATGCATGAACAATTGTTTGGTCTAAGATTAGGGTGTTAAATTATACCCTTTGATAAAAAATTGTTATCATCTCATCATAAAATCATAAATCTGTTCATTTGAGATCTATTGTAGAAGGTAGTGATGTTTCATTTTTTAGTCAATTTTGGCCTATATATAGCGACCAAGGTGGTACAGTGTTGTCTAAGATGATACATTGTACACTCTATATTGAATTTTGACATGATGTTGCCTATTATTGTTTAAGCATATATGTTGTGGGCTTGTGGTTCTTGATGGGACTGGCCATAACTGATGAAGCATCATGCGTAGGATTATTTTGTCGATGTTCAAGTTTTGAAATTTGTGATTGCTGACTCGGCACCCTGCATTATCTTAATGCTATTATAAATTCTAAGTTTGGACTATTGTTAATCATGCAGGCAGCTGATATAAAGGTCCTCGCCTCTCTTGGCAGAGAAGASTTGAAGAAAATATGCGRCGACAGTTTCCCAGAGTGGATATCTTTTCYTGTCTTTGAACARGTTCTACTCTCATAATATAATCATATTGCCTTGCTAATTAATCCTGAAATATTGATGCAAGTTTTTCATATGTTCGCAATGTTTCTTACATTCTTCCTTGCAATCTTCAACGCTTATCTTCACAAGGTTGAAAAATTAATAATTGAGTGCTAATGTGCAGAGATAGGGGATGTATTTCTCCATTTTGTGATCTCAAATCAGATATTAACAAAACTTCTACTCCTTTGCAGGTTAAATGGATRAACAAGCTGCTGGGCAAACTGTGGCCATATATAGCTGATGTAAGTTCTTTCATCCATTGTTCTCACATAAAAAATGTGCCTGTTCAACCAATTTATTTTTGTCCTCGTGGGTGAGTGGTGTGTGTGGTTATGATTGGGGGGTTGTTGTCACATATTGAACACAATTGAAATTGATTGGCTGTCCTGTCTTTTGGTGTGAATTTTGGCTGCTCATAGTTATGTTTTTTGAATGTTTTCCTTAAATGAGCTCATTAGAATGTAGAATAACCAAACTCTTACCATTATAGGCTACCCTCTGGTTTCTTTTTTATGCTTTGGCTGCTTGTTCTTTGTTCTGGGCTGAATCTGGTATGTTCTTTGTCACCATGGTTGAGGCGAGCACTAAGATTCTTCTCTGATATCCAAATGATACAAGGCTTTGGAACAATGAATTTGAAAGAGTTATGCTTTTTTTATCTGATGAACCTAGTGCTTGATTCTGTGCTAAACTTGGTGCACACATTTTATATGAACGGAATAACAGATTGTGATTTTAGGATATTATAAATTTATAATATTATGTTTATGGCTTTATGTTACTTTGACTATATTGTTTTTATTTTTTTCTTTGAATAGTAAGTTTTATGGTTGTTTATCATTTCTTGAGTGAATGTCTCTTGCACCTTAGATTCTGCTCTTGTAGATTTTAAGGGGTTCAAATGGCCCTGCTAGAAGTTTGAATGAGCTATCATCTAAGTTAGATTTTAGTAAGTTAGTAACAAATGGGCATCTTCATCTTAAATCTTATAAATTCAGAAGTTACTGATCCAACTTAGCCCTTTGTATTCCATTTTTTGTGTCAGTGGATATGAATTATTTTGTATCTAATCCTGACAAGTATTCACTTTGACTAATACTGAATATTTACTACTGCACTGCTGAAAATTTTTGGTGCTGGATTCATATCAGATCTATTTTTCTGTTTGAAGGCACAATCATGCCATCTTCTTTTGCAGATGATCGAATTGAACGACATAGATGGGTAGGTCAAGTTAACTCGTTTTGGACCTAACCTGCTCGAAAATGAGCAGCCTCAGCACACAGTGCACACTGCACATGACCGTCTAATAAGCACAACAATATTTGTATTTTCTTTATGTAATAAAGTATATTAGTATATTGGTATTTGTAAAGTAAAAATCCATTTGGAACTATTAGTATATTGGTATTTGTAAAGTAAAAATCTATTTGGAACTATTAGTATATTGGTATTTGTAAAGTAAAAATCCGTTTGGAACCAGAGTGCATATTTTGCATTGCTGGGTGTCTCCTTTTATTTTTAATTTTTCCTATCAAATTACCGATTATTCGGTCGATAACCCCACCATGGCCCTCCGTTTTTGGAGGGAAAAAAGGGTTTACTGACCGAATAATCGATCGGTATTACCGACCGATCTCGAATCGGTCAGTAATACCGACTGATTATTCGGTCGGTAAACCCTTTTTTCCCTCCATTTTTTGGTGGGATGGTATTCGTCGGGAATCGGTCGGTATTCGGTCGGTAAACCCTTACCGACCAAATTAGGATTACCGACGAACCTGATTCTGACACCGGGTACCGACCGCATATCGGTCGGTAAACCATGTTACCGACCAAAAATTGGTTGGTAATCGTGGTCGGTCGAAGTCAATTTTCTTGTTGTGTTCATTACCAAACAAGGAGTCTTTTGCTATAAAGTAATGCCATTCGGCTTCAAGAACTTAGCAGCCACCTACCAAAGACTAGTGGATAAGATCTTCTAGGGTCAGATCGGTAGAAATGTCGAGATATATGTTGATGACATGATAGTCAAAAGCAAAAAAGTTGAAGATGACATCTCAGATGTCAGAGAAGCCTTCTAATCCCTTTGGAGATTTAATATGAAGCTGAATCCCAAGAAGTGCGTGTTCGCTGTTCGATGAGGCAAGTGTATTTGTTTCCTCGTGGTCAAAAGAAGAATCGAAGCAAACCCGGACAAGATTCAAGCAATCATCAACATGGAGTCCCCTCGGTTGGTAAAAGAGGTGCAAAGGCTCACTGGCTGCATGGATGGCTTGCGTCGGTTATTGTCACGGTTGGCTGATAAGAGCCTTGCCATCTTCAAAGCCCTCAAGAGACCCACCTTCAGTTGGGTTGAAGAAGCAGAAACAACTTTCTAGCAACTCAAGCAACACCTATCTGCCATACCGAAGCCGGTGTCACCTTTGCCGAGAGAACCACTCTATGTTTACTTGGCTATTTAAAAATATGCTCTCAGTGCAATCTTGGTTTCCGAGAGAGATAAGACTCAGCACCCGATCTACTTTGTGAGCCATGATTACATGGGTGCCGAGTCTCGATATTCAGAGGTTGAGAAGTTGGTTTATGCTCTGGTCATAGCCAGCAGAAAATTAAAGCCCTGCTTCTATTCTCATCCTATAAAGGTCCTAATCGGACAACCCATCAAGAAAGTAATCGAGGGCAAAAATCACTCCACTCGGAAGACCAAATGGTCTGATCAACTGGCGGACCACGGACTCGAATATGAGCCCAGGCGGGCCATCAAGGCACAAGCATTGGCCGACTTTATAGTGGAGTGCACCAATCGGCCTTCGCAACCAGTTGAGTCTGCAAGTTGGGAGGTGTATGTCGATGGCTCAGCAACGAAAGAAGGAAACGGAGCTGGGATACTTATCAAAACTGACCAGGGTGAAAAATTCGAGTATGTTGTTAAGTTCGGGTTCTCTTCGTCAAACAATGAAACTGAGTATGAAGTACTCATCCTTGGAGTGTAGATTTGCTTGGCAGCCGGGGCTAAATCTTTGACAATGAAGTCCGACTCCCAACTGATAGTCGGTCAGATCACCGGAGAGTTCGAGGCCAAAGAAGATGGGATGAAGATGTACTTGAACAAAGTCAGTGAGCTCTTCCGAAAATTCCAACAATTCTCTATTAGTCACATCCTTGGGTTCGAGAATCACCAAGCTGATGCCCTGGCAAGGCTTGTAAGCTCTGCTGAATCTCTGGAGCCTATGACCATCACTTAGGAAGTACTCAAAGAACCAAGTATCAATGGTCAGCCATCCACCCCATGGTCCTAGATCAGGGGGCAACTTGGATGGATCAGATAATCAAATATCTGCGAGATGAACAGCTTCCAGAAGATCAGAAACAAGTAGATAGGGTAAGGACTCAGGCTCGGTGGTTCGAGTGGCACAACGACAAGCTGTACAAGAAGCCCTACACTCATCCATTACTTTAATGCGGCACCCACGACGAGGGTGACTACGTCCTTCGGGAAATCCATGAGGGAGCTTGTGGTAGCCACCATGGAGCAAGAACAATGGCTGGTAAAGTGCTTCGAGCCGGATATTACTTGCCTACCATCAAGCAAGAAGCTCACGATTTGGTCCAAAAATGTGAAAAGT
>SNQN01013634.1:0-12704 GCA_008642245.1 Bassia scoparia | reverse complement strand
GTTAATGTCGTGAAGTTGGCATTGTTTATTTTCTTGTTATGGAGTAGCTTAACTGAGTTAAAGTAGGATTGTAACACACTAAATCGGGCACTAATCCTAGCCTAATCGTCGTCACTTGTTACTCTTAGGAAAATGCACCCCTTGCGCTTAGGCGGTTAGGCTCTTACTCGATACCATTGTTATGGATTTTAATATTTTACGGCCATTATCGTATTTTTTTGACTTAAAATGAGTTTATGTTCTTATCAAATTATTTTATTCGATATTTTCAATGGTAATCACAAGTTTTAGCCAACTTTCAATGGTAGTCACGAGTTTTTTAAAATGTTATCGGTAATCAGAAAACTTTTTTAATCTCAGAAATAGCCATTTAACCTTTAAAAAACAAATTTCGAAACTTATAAATTCAACATTTTGAACCTTAAATCCAAGTTTACACTCATAAATTATCGCTAGCATGCATAAATTATCAAGAATTATTCTAATTTATGATCGGATACTACAATTTTTGAGTTCAAAATTGTTATTTTAAAGGTTAATGGTCATGTTTGGAATTTTTTTTAAAAAAAACTCATTATTGCCATTGAAAATCATCCAAACTCATGGTTACCTTTGCAAATTTCTCTTATTTTAATAATATTCAATGAAAAAAACAAACAAGTTTAATTACTCCGTTGTAGAACAATAAAAGATTAGTGATTTTTTTAGATATTCATTGACAATAAGTTTAGACATTTAGTCCTAATCAACCAATAACAAGTGGTTAAAACATTCCTCCGATTTCAGGAGATCCAAAGATTGATTTTCATTTCCGTCTTAATATCGATAAGTTCAAATATGTGATAGTATCAATATTAATTGACCATCCTATGGTGAAACAACATTTTGTTTTAATCTATATATTTCACTAAATTTGCAAATTTCAACCTAACTCGGTGTTCAATATGTGTTCTTGATTACATGTATTATGGAAAAGAGTTGTACAAATTCGATATTTTAATAGTATACATCAATGTGACATGATGATTCTAATTAACTTCTAAGATTTCAATGAACCTAGCTAAGTCATGTCAATCCATTTACACCTTTATTCAAACGAGATTTCACATGAGTATATTATTAGTTAATTAATCCATTCTTTATTACTTGTATTTCTTAGTGTGCTTTATTKAAACTCCTTTAATGGCCCGRCGGTTCGATATATTTTGCATCATGCTTACTTTGTGTAATTCTATTTCGTACTCTTGTGTGCGTAGACATGAAAATAGAGTTGCGCATAAGCTCGTATCTATTAGTGCGTCCTTTTTCGGCCTCTGCATGTATGGATTGAAGAGTTACAAACTGAGATTCTCCGAATGTACGTAACTCATGATTTTGTTTAATAAAATTTCACACCCAATTCCGTCAAAAAAAAATAAAAAAGTATGCTAAATTGAAAATTAAATACACCGTAACATGGTCATACTCCGTACAAATTAAAAGGGAAGTCTTAAGTTGAAGGGAAATAATCTGGGCGTCATAGGGCAATGAGGTTGATTAGTCGACATTGGCACATACATTACATCAACTGAATAACCAACCACTATACCCTCACATCAGCATCTCATGTTTTTCACTTATCACCTTTATAATTTCACCACTACACACTTCAATGCTACTCAGTCGTCTCTTTTAAGGGGTATATGAATTAATGATCGATCCTATATATCCAGTCTTATTAAACAAAGTGTCACGGGAAATTAGCAAGTAAATTGAGAACATACATATACACTTCTTATTTACTCGGTTTATTTCATTCAGTTCATCACTCCGTTCAGTTCAGTTTAATTCTATTGTTCGGTTAGATAATCACATGATGTCATGTCATTTGGCGAGTGACTGGTAAAAATAGTACGTACCTTTGCTAGAGAGTAGACAGTAGACTGTATATATGTGAAATGAGAAAAGATTTTGATACATACGGAAGGAGTAAGGACACAGCAGCTACTCCTACATCCTGAGACGAGGATGATAATGACGTAGCTGTTTACTAGTTTATGCAGCCAGCTTCCTTTGTCATTACTCATTAACCATTACATTAACTCCCCTCTTTCATTTCTTCTTTGTCTTTGCTTTTATCACTCTCTGTACAAAATCTACACTGAATTCACTCTCAATGCCACTAATCCTCTTTATTTAATGCATACTTCTCTATGTTTTTCAGACATGTTATTTTGTACATGTAATATGTTTTCCTTTATATTTATCATGTCAACCTGCCCAAAATATACTTTGTTACTATTGCTTAACGCAATTTTACAATGTTTTTTTTAAACGTATGTTAACCTTTATCTGGCGGGAGAAACCAAGTACAAAGGTCAATAATAATACCGTTGTTAGTAAATAACCCGAAAGTTGAAGTTTGCGTTTAACAAACGATAAAAACGTCATACTCAACACGATCGAAAAAGTGATAATCGAAATTAAATTTTGTTGAGTAGTTTATGGGTTTGGAAGTCAAATTTTGCATGAAATTTGGTTGGACCAAACAAGTAAACAGCAACTCCTTCGAAAAATGCAATCCAAACAATGAGCAAGAAAAATAAGGCATAGTAATTGTATCCAAAATAGCTGATAAAAGTACTCGTACTAGTCTTATTATAGTGAGTATAAATACTTCTTTCGTTTTTTAGAGGTTCTACTTTCTATTTGAACCGTTTTCAAATAGATGTTTCAAACTAATTTAAAAATATTTTTTATTTTTTTACTTATTTACTCTAACATTAATGAATTACTCATTTTAAGCAACTTTAATTATTTACTCAATCTATTCACCTAAAATTACTATTTCTCATACAATTTATTCACACATTACCTTCACCTAACTTATTCAACTTTTACCAAGTTACTCAACTATTTATTTCAATTCAATCAACTCTTAAAAACCGTCCAAATGATATGGAACATCTAAAAAAACGAGAGTAATAATAATAATACGTATTGGAAATGAAATCGAGAGTCGAGACGCATGCAAGACCTCATCATTCTGTCCTCTGTCTCCCACGCAAACTCCCTCTTCCGTAATCCTTCATTCTTCAATATTTGTCACCTCCTATTCTCCCTCGGACATCGATTAATTACTCTTCTGCATCCTTCGTCATATTTACTCACAATTGATTATTTACTGCACAAACAATGACATGGAAGAAGAGAGCGGAGGGGGTAGTCGTTATCATTGCTGGGGGAGTAGGAGAGGAGAGTAGTGAGTACAGTCTGGTGTTTTGTTAACTTAGGTAACTAAATTAAAATGACATCAAAGTTTGGGCGGCCCCACTTTCTTCATTTCTTGTTAGAGACAATCCCAAATGGATGTGGCCATCTAAACAATTATTCATTCCTCCTCCCATCTCTCTCTCTCTCTCTACTTGTATATATGGAGGACAGTAAAATGTCTTCCTTTTTGATTTTTATGCATGATATCATGTAATTATGGGAATTTTTTATTTTTCCAAATATATATTCCACCAAATAAAAGTTATATATACGAGTATTGTATTTCATGAAATTCATCTGATAGCAGTATATTTCACGTGAAATTTCGTGTTTCATAGTCTAAATCTTGTTTGACGGTTTAGATACATTTTCATTAACTCAAGCGATTTAATTGTGATTTTGTCTAGGGTCATGCATTTCGTACTACTTCATGCATATATATGGATTTCAGTTTCAATAATTCAATGCATGGTAATAAATTCGTGACACATGCCCTTAGTTTTCACCGAGACCTAACCTATACTTTGTGCACAAATTAATATAGAGTAAAAACCAAGTGCTAAACACACACACACTACCAATGAAGGTTGGTTCAAGTGGTAAGCGGCTTGATACCGCTTAAAGGAGGTCTCAAGTTCGAACCTCATCGTATGTAGAAATCTTCATCGAGAGACTCACCCATCATAGCCAGGTGTGCGACTCGGGTCGAATCCGAATATAGTCGAGGTGTTAATAACCCCGGTGAATTGGACATGCTTAAAAAACACACACTCTCTCAGTCTCTCTATTGTGGCCTGTGAAAAATTTAAGCAAGGGAAAGTTCAAGTTCCTATTTAAGTAGACTATTCTGTCTTAACAAGATCAAAGAGCCAAAAGAGACAACTTGTAAATCACACTTGCTCGCATGCATACACACCATTTTTCCAGCTTAAGAGCATGCATGATAAACATGATCCTCTTCTTTTTTCTTAAAAATACTTGCATAGTGCCCCAAGTACTCAATTGCTATAAAAATCACCTTTTCTAACCCACTAATTATAAAAATACACAATAACCATATATTAAAGTCAAAAAGGATAATTAAAAATAAAAATAAAAATAAAAATAAATTCCACCATGCACCAATCAATTCAGAAAGCTTTCATCCTACAAACTCTTGTCTGTTGTTGTGTCCACTAAAATAACCCTCAACTTCCTCTTCTTTACTTTTTTTTTATTTTGTCCCACTAAATAAAAATAAGAAAATTCTTAATAAAAAATAATTATATAAATTAAAAATTAATTTCTCTTTCTTCACTCCACCCTTCACATACAAGCCTTCTTGTGCCAAACCTTGTAATCATGGCAAAACCTGTAAATATCCTTAATTTTTAGGGTAATTTAAATTAACCCCTTAACCAAAGGGTAATTTTGTCATGTTATCCACAATTTGAAAAATTCCCACTTCTTCCAAAATTTCACATTAAAAAACAATATTTTAAAATATCCTCTTTCACTCAACTATACTGAAATGTGTACACCCCAAAACAGCTGAAAAAGTATACACACCATTGAAGAGAGAGAAAAAGTGCTTCCACTTTTTCCTGCTACAGAGAAGCAACATCATCAAACAAACAATTAAAAAAAAAAAAGACAAAACCCAATTTTATTATCCTTTTCTCTCAAAAACCCAAAAATCCATTTTATTTTGGTTTGTAAATTGTGTAGAAACCTTTTTAGCTTAGTTCTGCAACTTTCTCTCTCTTTCATAAATAAATGCAGTTTTTTTTCAGCACATATTTTGTTGGTTCCATCAACTCAAATTTCTGGTTAATGCTGAATTCCTAGAAATAGCAAGTATTAGAAGATGCTGAAGAAGAAGAGAAAAATCCTTTTTTTAGCTTCATTTTCAGAGTAAGCTGCAATAACTATCAAAATCGAAAGAAGGGTGCTTTACTTAACTGCAAGATCTTGATACCCACCTTCATTCATGGTTTTGTTGATTTGAGAGGTTTTTGGCCTTTTATTTTAAGCTCTAAAGTTTTCTAGTTATGAAAAGAAAATGGGTTTATGATTCAGGAGTTGCGAATTTCGTGCTTTGAATGGTGTTAGATCATATGATCAAGAAAAAAGTAGTAGTAAATAAGGTACTGTTATGGTTGGTAGTAATTTCCAGAGCTCTGATCTCAAAAGTTTGTTGAAGAAAAACATTCCTTGTGCTTCACTGCCTCATGTTATGTTAGCAGAAGATAGTTTACGTTGTTGTATATTATCTCGAGATATATATATCATTGTCTCTTCTTATTAGTAGGTTCCAGTGTTGTTTTAAGATTATTAAATTCAACTATCTTGGTGAAAGTTCAAGTCTTGCACACCAGCTTTTTGAATATTCGCCTCACCGAAGAAAGGGTGTGTTAAATTGTGAGGTTTTGTCAAGAAGCTGATTTAGCGAGAGAAGTTGTGTGCTGTGACAAGTTTGATTAATTCAGTGGGTGTTTTTGAAAAAGAGCTGTAATCAAAGTTGATTCAATGATGGCAATGTCCTGCAGGATGTAAGGAGGAATTGACAATGAAATATGTGAGTATAACTGAGCAGGTTGAAGCCCTGAGAGGCTCTATCATGAGTGCCCCAAACCCAGCTCGCTTCGTCTCAGCAGCTCATCCGTGGATGCCCAATTCTGTCTAATTGAGCCAAGCAGATCAAAGTCTGTTTCAAATAGAGTGATTCATATTCGACAATTGTTGTTGTTTAATTGAGCTGTGGTTATGTTGTTTTGCATCATCATTTTTTATTAATGATTAATGTAGTTGATCATGTAAAGGGTAAAATATTGACTGGCATGCTGGAAGAATGTCCATGTTCTGTAGACTGATATAATCTGAAGTTGTAATTATGTCATTTCTTGGTAGACAGATGCAGGGAGAAACAGAGAAAAGAGCATCGCGGCTGCAAGCTGTGAACAGGAGCTACAGCAATGAATAAGCTTCTCATGGAGAGAATGATAGGTTGCAAAACAAGTTTTCACAGCTTGTGTATGAAATGGCTATTTTCGCAGCAAACTCAGAAAGTGAGCTTAAAGTTTGATTTTTGATCAGCATAGATAAAATAAAGAGTTATACTTTATCAAGTGGTTCAATTGAAGATGTTTGAATTGATATTGGGTTTGGTTGATACTGTGGTTGCAGTTCTGGGATTGCTAGTAAAGACACGCAGTGTGAATCAGTGGTGACGAGTGGTCAACACCATTTGACGCCACAGAATCCTCAAAGATGCTAGTCCTGCAGGGTAAGTGGGGGATAATTTGGTTGTTGTGTCATTTTCTGAAAAACAAGCACGTTTACTGTGAACTTCTTTTGTTGGTGTGTGGCTAATTGCTTTGTGTTTTCCCAATTTTCTTCAGACTTTTGTCCATTGCAGAGAAACTTTAGCAGAGTTTCTTTCAAAGGCCACTGGAACCGCTGTTGAGTGGGTCCAAATGCCTGGAATGAAGGTACCCTTTCTTTATCAAATCAATTCCTTATCTTTAATTAATTGTTAATCTATCCTCAATTAGTTGCTTATTAAATTAAATTAGAGAGATGAATCAAAGATTGATTTAGCTTTTAGAACTTTCCTTAAAGTTAACAAGGTCAATTTCTTGTTTGGAGAAATGTCATGCCAATTAGTGTTTTAGTAGATATAGTATTATGCGAATGTCTCATTACCTTAGTTACCATTATTATGGAAGAACTAATTTTGTTCATTACTTGTATAGCTGGTCCGGATTCCATTGGAATCGTTGCTATTTTCTCATGGTTGCACTGGAGTGCACACGAGCCTGCGCCTAGTGGTCTTGAACCTACAAGGGTAAGACGCTTGATTATAAAAGTGCATTTGTATTCCATTTTGATTGTCAATTTCATAATTTGCCATTTACATATATTTAGGTTGCGGAAATCCTCAAGGATAGGCCATCGTGGTTTCGCGATTGCCAGCTGTGGATGTGCTTAACGTGCTGCTACTGCAATGGTGGAACCATTGAGCTGCTATATATGCAGGTTAGCTGCTGATGTTTTCATGTTTATGCTTCCTAGTTTGATATCACTGTGTTCTTGTTTGGTCCGTGGTTCTGATGTATTTGCTGCTTTCAGCTCTATGCTCGACTACTTTAGCGCTGCCGTGATTCTGGTTGCTTCGCTAACTTCTGTTATGGAGGACGGCAGTTTGGTGGTGTGTATGCTTGATTAAACTAGGAACTTCTGCTTGTTTACCTGTTTTTATGACTAATTTTATCTATTATTATAATGTTATTTTAGGTCTGTGAAAGATCACTTAACAACACTCAGAATGGTCCGAGCATGCCTCCTGTTCAGAACTTTGTAAGAGCTGAGATGCTGCCAAGTGGGTATCTTATAAGGCCTTGCGAAGGTGGTGGTTCAATAATTCACATTGTTGACCATATGGACCTTGAGGTATTGATTTTTTTTGGAATTTTAGTTTCTATCTGTAAATGCTTTATTATGATGGGAAGTGACAGCATTGTTAACTAACAGTTCTGAATCGTCCTACTGTGAAACAGCCATGGAGTGTGCCCGAAGTCATGCGTCCCTTGTATGAATCATCAACAGTCATAGCCCAGAAAACAACAATGGCGGTAGGATATTTTTATCTCCTCCATTTTTTGGTTAATGAATTGCTTCCATTACTGACTGATTTAGTGCAATGCAGTCATAGTAAAATCGAAGATTTTAAGGATTGAAAACAAACCCTGGGAATTTGGTGCCTGGTTTACTTATTAAATCCTATGTTTTTTGCCTGGCTCTAGGCGCTGCGTCAACTAAGGCAGATTGCTCAGGAAATTTCCCAGCCTACTGTCTCTAATTGGGGTAGGCGGCCTGCAGCCCTGCGAGCTCTCAGCCAGCGACTGAGCAGGTGTGCAGTAAACTCATAGTGGTAAATGTTATTTTTCTATTAATTCCTTGCTATCCGAGTCTAATGTTTCTTTTTCTTATAAAAACTTTACCAGGGGTTTTAATGAGGCACTAAATGGGTTTACTGATGAAGGGTGGTCAATGATTGGAAATGATGGCATAGATGATGTCACTGTTCTTGTTAACTCATCACCTGACAAGCTGATGGCACTGAATCTTACATATGCCAATGGATTTCCTGCTGTGAGCAATACAGTTTTATGTGCCAAAGCATCAATGCTTCTACAGGTTCGTTTTATGAAGTCTGGTAGTAAATTGTTAAGAGCAATMTGAATCWGTAGACTGTAGTTTCCATTCCCCAAGGCTTGCTTCAAATTAAAAAAAGCATCTTTCCATTTTGTATTGCATATACACATTCCTTGTGCACCTTCAAATTCAAGGGTATTTTTTTCAATAATGGAACTTTAACCTTTCTATACACTGATAAGTGATTGTCAGTTAGATTGTGGCTAGTCTTTCATAAGACTTGGTTTTGTCATATATGTGTTTTAAAATTACAATTATGAAAAGATTGRTCTTTATGTAATAAGAAAACATGCACTCCTTAGAGCTGTGTATTTTAATCGTAACAATAAGCACTATATCTTTTTGGGAAATTGTATGCCTTGTGTATGGCCTAGCAATCATGCTTATCTGGTTTATTATTTTGCCTGAAAGGGTTCCATAAGAAACCCAATAACCCAACCCATAAGCTATCCATGACATGATCGGCTGCGTCATAGTCTCGAATCGAAGTACTCAGTCATTGTGATGTGGTTGACGATTAGGCTGGATGGATAACCCTTTGCGATGGAGGTCTCTGCATTTGTTTTCATCAGCATTGCCTGGAATATGGATTGTTCCTGGGMCAGGAACTAATATGATAGATAGTGAAAGTACTGTTGTGCACTTGTGTGAAGGAAAGCACAAATTTCATAATATTTTCCAATATGAGTGAGGTGTAATTATACTTGAGTCTAATTAGCCTTTTGAAACCTTCTGGATCAGCTGTCTGCCTGATGTTGATTGGCGGTCTTAATTAGCATTGTTGGAAACTTGGAATGGACTTCAGGATTGACTCATGGATGTGTATTTTGGTACTTCTGTACTAGATAATGTTGTGCACATACCTGCTCTAATTCCATTGGAGTTGTGTGTATTGCATATTTTAATACAAAATTTGCTGGAACATTAGTTTTATAGTATGGTGGTTCTATGTCCCAAAAGAAACGCATCTTTAGCCATGACATACTCTTTCTCCTGAGCGCTCCCTGTGACCCGAAAGCCTTGTAATTCTTGATATATCTGGTTATATGATATCCTGAGAAATCAAGGGAGCCAGAATAGATAGGCTGTAGTATTGCTGTGACACAATGTTTTAATTATTCCCGTAGTTTCACTGTGGCCTTTCAGATTATTTGTGTATAAGGATCCACTTCAGCTCTGAATTTTAAAGCCTTTTTTTTTAATTAACCTCGTAATATCTAGTATTCTAATCCCATATTGGCTTGCATATTTGTTCTTGTACAGAATGTCCACCTGCAGTACTTCTTAGGTTCCTAGAGAGCATAGATCAGATGGGCTGACACAACATCGATGCTTTTTGGCTGCAGCTGCCAAAATCAGTCCTTGTAGCTTGCCTGGAGCACGAATGGGGGGCTTTGGTAATCAAGTTATACTTCCACTAGCACACACTATTGAGCATGAAGAGGTATGGTATTGTATGTGTAAATATGAATTTATAAATTATAACCTTTTACTTTGAATCATGACCGCTAATTATTTTAATTTATCATCTGTATGACTAGCTCTTGGAGGTCATTAAACTTGAAGGTGTTGTTAGCTGCCCAGAAGATGCTATGATGCACAAGAAGACATGTTTCTTTTGCAAGTAGTGCAGGCATTTCATTCTCTAAATTGAAACTATCATGTAACTATGAGTAGCACAGTTCAGTAGATAGTAGAATCTTTCGTTATAACTGAAATTGGCATCGATATAATTCTTGAACTTGTCTGTGACTAGCTTTGTGGAGAATTTAGCTTCTGAATTCTGTGTGCTTTCTAAGATGGCAACTGCAATTGAATATTAGTAATTTGAGTCAAGACTGTAGTGTGAATGTGTTTACTGTGGGCTGCTAAAGTGCTAATATACAACTATACAAGTAGTATTTTACTTTTTGAACGTGAACAGTATATTAAGATGTTTACTTTTTAGTGCAAAGCTTAGAATTTGCTACTGGTGTAGTGTCTACTGGCATGTCCATGTCTGTTTCCAAGCATCAAATGTGTCAAAAGCGCTTGAGAACCAACGTATTACTAGTGAAACTAGAGTTCTTGGTCAATAAATTAGTTAAAACGGCATGCAAGGGAAACATTCTTTTTTGATATGATCTCATTTGACGTGACCTGACTCACAGCTAGGTGAGCCATTTTGTTTTTCTCCTTAATTGTTCACTATCTCAATTCTATTTCTTTTTTCCCGAAGGATATGAAATGTTATTTCGCCTTTTCTTTAAGAAAGTGTTTTTACATACCCACTAAGAAGCTTTGTATCTGGATGCTGCATAACATTTGCTTTTTTTCTGAAAATTTGATGGTGGTTTAGTTCCTGACGTGCTTTTGTTTCTGGACGCTTTGTAGTGGAATGGATGAGAATGCTGTTGGAACATGTGCTGAACTTATATTTGCTCCAATAGATGCTTCTTTTGCTGATGAAGCTCCTCTCTGCTTCTGGTTTCCGTATCATCCCCCTTGATTCTGTGAAGGTTCCTCTTTTTATTCCATTTCTTTTTTTTTTTTTGGTGTGCTCAAGCTAAGATTTGCAAGTTCTCTTTGGAGGTGGATGCATATATAGCAACTGATTTCGTGATTTTGTCGAATCAGGAAGCCTCAAGTCCAAATCGTACTTTGGATCTTGCTTCTGCTTGTGAAGTCGTCCATCCGGGAATAATCTTCTTTGAGCAGTCTGCTTCTGGTAATAATATGAATCGGTGATGACTATTGCATTTCAATTTTGCTTTTGAGAGCCATCTTCAAGAGAATGTGGCATCTATGGCTCGACAGTACGTTCGCAGCATTATATCTTCTGTTCAGGGGGTGGGCTTGGCACTCTCTCCTCATATGGGCTCTCAAGCTGGACTCGATCACACTTGGAAATCCGGAAGCTCACACTTTAGCTCGATGGATATGCCAGAGTTATAGGTGAGTCTGTAGATCATTGTTCTTGATGCTAAACTTTGTACACTTTAGTAGGCGTGTTTTAAAAAAATATATATTCTCTACAAGTTTTGGCAACAGATATCCTCATAATTGGGCAGGGCATGTTGTCTAGAAAATGTGAATCTAGGAGCTTGTCCCGTTGCTTATTATATGTCATGATTTGACAAATGCACCGTTGTTTCAATAGTTGTGTACTTTTGTTGTCATGTTATTCAAATTTCCTTAAGAGAAAATTAAGAAAGCCAACTATAGAATATTACTATCTCTAAGGGGGATTTACAACATTTTTCTAGATATCCTATATCAATGAAGTCTGAGCCTATAGCAACACCTTAATTTTCCATTAACGGACAACTATCATCGTTTGAGATTAAAGTTCATTTGTTTGCATAGATGCATGTAGCTTAGCGGGTTGTGCTTTTTCTTGACAGATGCTTCTTAGGTGTGGAGCTACTCAAATCACCTGGTGAAGGTGTGATGCTGTCCTGGAAGACCCTGGTGGAATCACTCTGATGCAATCATGTGCTGCACCTTGAAGGTTACTTTGACTTGTCCTTTTGTCTTTTAGAATAAGTTGCAAATTTGAAAGCATTGCTACTRTCTTGTTCACTGAGCTCCTGGATACATCATTTTATTTTGTACTATCTTATACTCCGTAATCTTATTTGGGTAGAGTATGAGTGAGGAGATATTAGGTTTTCTCAGATTATTAATGTTGTTTGTTGTCTTCATAGCTTGAAGCTTGCTTTATATTTGTTGTGCTAAATTTTCAGATTTTGTAGGTTTATTCTTATTTGCATTCTCCCTTATATGATTGATTGAGCTGTATAATTTTGCAGGCTTTACCGGTTTTCACCTTTGCAAACCAGGCAGGTCTTGACATGCTTGAAACAACCTTAGTTGCCCTGCAAGACATCACACTGGAGAAGATCTTAGATGACCATGGCCGAAAGACTCTCTGCTCAGAATTTCCTCAGATTCTTCAACAGGTCTCAGAGAATTAATTTACATCCGAAAACCCTCACTTTAAAAATTGTTTAAAAKTACTTCCAGTCTCGATGCTGATGCTATTTGTTACTCTGTTTATTTCTATGCAGGGTTTTGCTTGCCTCCAAGGTGGTATATGTTTGTCAAGCATGGGTCGTCCGGTGTCATACGAAAGAGCAGTGGCATGGAAGGTGCTGAATGAAGAAGAGAATGCACACTGCATCTGCTTTATGTTTATGAACTGGTCATTCGTCTAGTAGGTGGCCGCCTTAGTTCTAGACTTCTAGTAAAATTCTCAATTAAAATGCTTAAAAAAG
>SNQN01013629.1:0-12717 GCA_008642245.1 Bassia scoparia | reverse complement strand
GCAAACATATCATATGAATGGAGATATTTAGTCAAGATAAAGAATCTTAGTCAACAAATAAAGTAGTCATAGTCAACAGTAATAATCTCTCGTCAAAATAAAATAAACAATCTTAGTCCATAAATTCCTCAAACACAAGGGGTTAATGAAAACTATAATTATGTTTACCTAGCGACTGCAGCTCCTCAAAGTCACTGAGATACCGAGAATTTTGGAGAGATGAATCTTGTCCCTCAAAATCTGACACGGGCTCCCAAAACTCGGTAATATCTGAAGAAACCTACACCAGATTTAGATCAAGATAATAAGGCATAGAATAATTTAATTATAACACGTAGAGCGGATGATGATTTGCAAATAGGGAGATAACACAACCATATGCTGATGGAAAACATCATCAAAAGTCTTGCTGTATAGATTAGGTGAGTTAGTTGCAATATCTCGTGTCCATTCTGTTATAATCTGGAAAAGGAGCCATACAAATTGCATAAGTATTGAATTAAAAACATAAATGTTAATTATAATGATAATATCCAGTACAAATAGCATACTCCAAGACTGTACAACTCAGATGCTATTTTTGGCAAAGATTTTGAAAGGGGTCCTTTAGAGCCACAAGCCAGGCGAAGAAGATGAGCCTATCAAAGATAAGGAAAGAGATGTAAACAAATGCAGCCATAGTCCAATAGATGAGGATATTAAGTCTCATAACAGAGTGAAAAGTAAAAATTACCATCATTAGATTTCTTTTAATATTTTGCGATGTTTGTCCATCCCTCAAAGATGTATAAGAAGACTTGGAAGAACYAGTTTCTTGATCATCAATGTCATCAAATGACGATACGGATCCTCCACAGTCATCCACATCATTCTGAAAATGCATCAACTATCAGAGACTAATTCATAACAGTAAACCCTGAAAAGCAAGGTTGATCAATTGTGAAAACTCCAACTCATAACCAAGGCTAAGCCAATACTAAATAACCTCAGCTCCATTCAAACTATAAGCTAGAGATCACTTGCAAAAGAGTAAAACAACAGAAAATTACCCTGGAAAGGGAGTGCAGAGGCATAATATGAGGTTAGGGGGAATAAGCCAATCATTCACTACCTTGTCGAGTGGGGATCACTAAAAGGCTAGCCAAACATTTATTCATTTTCCTASGACTTTGGAAGTCCTCAATCCTTATAATTTAATATACATTAAATAAGGCACTAGCACACGATCACATCAGAACAATTACACAGTGGTATTGTAAATCAATATCTCCATATTCCCAATTGTCTCTCTATAATTCATAACCACCTTCAATATTTTTCAATGAAATCTTCCAATAGTTACTACTCCCTCCGTACCACGAAGATCCTRCSAATTAGTGTTCATACRCTTCCCAATAAATGTTTTGTATCGTTTATATCTTTAGTTGTATATTTGTATAAATTGTAACGATTGAATATTAATAATCTACTCATTAAGACAAATCAAAGTAGACCCCACATAATTATATTTATTATTATACATTAATAGTTATTTACAAGATTCTCTTCACTTGTGAATAGTTAAAAAATCTGGAATTGCATGATCTCGTGGTACGGAATAACATAAATAGTTTATTGAGAAGTAGGAGAATTAATACCGAGAATCCTGGACCGTGTGCCATGATGGCAGCGACGTATGTGTGTGTCATCTTCATCAACGCTTCTTAAATCTTATCTCATTTAATATGTGAAGTGCTTCTAATCCAATGCCACATATGAGGAACGTGACAACGACGCCTGTGAACCAAAGTTTCTGCAGCCTTAAGCCTCCAAATAAGTCTGTTAATCCAGCTATTTGTGCAATCAAAAATAAATACAGATGAAGAGCAGAAATGTATAGCCTAATGAACCAGACTTAGGTGCATGTCTGTGTGAGTTCCACCAGGACCTGAAAAAGAAATGACCAACCTTGAAAGGCATGCCACTGAACTCCACAGCTGAGCTCGGATAACTGGTTGTTTCATTCTTCCAAGGTCAACATAAATAATAAAAGAAAAACAAGTTCAGAAATACGAATTACAAATACTATATCAAACAATGACCTAGATCCAAATAACAGCCAACACTTGTCACCTCAGCACATCACAAAGCTAGCCTACAATAGTTGTTCATTTGACAACCCATTGCACCCATCATACTTGTTTACAGATAGCAAACTGATTAACATAGTAATTACGCTGCAATTTGTGAATGAATAAGCAATTTAAATAAGTCAATAGACATCGCAGCTTAAGAATACGCCAGAAAAACTTGTGATGTATTTTTTTAATTTTATTATTTTTTAAAAGGATAAAAAAGAAAAGGCTGAAGCCAAACAAGTCCCAAAATAGTACATAGAAAGTTAAGAGTCCAATATTCCTTTTCTTTCTCCCTTTAGGCCAATACAACCTTTCTTAGAGAGTAACTTAATCTTTTTGATTTTTCAGGATATTTAGAAAAACATACATTTTTAATTCCATATCAATCATTTCTTGTTGTTTTTGTTCCCTAACTTCTCCCTAACCTTGCTGGAGCTAACGTTTTGATAATAGTTTCCACTATGAGCCTATCCAAAAGTTTGTAACACCTTTTCATTGATAGTCTCTAACAAATGAAGGATGTTTACCCATCAAAAGTTCAATGGTACAATTRCAAAGATTAAAAATGAAACCAAGCAAGTAGTTTCGAATACCAGTTAAATATGCTAATACCTTCTTGTCTTTCTCTGCATCAGAACTAGAACCGGCCAATTCTTCTGATAGAGATTTACTTGAATCAGTCCTCAAAAGATCCTTATTTTCATCTTCACTCACTTCTTCAACAGACTCCAATTTGGCATGAGTTGAAACTAATGCACTACGTCGGCTATCCTCTCTCACGTTCTTCTCTTTTGGTTTAAAATTCTTTTCAACACCTTCATATACTTGTTTGGATTTAGATAGAGCACGGGAAACCACTGAAGAGCTTAGTTCACCACGATCGTACCATGACTTCTCGTAACCACTGAAAAGATCCAGAAAACCATAAACAAATGAGTCCTTAGAAGAACCGGTTGTTTCAGAAGATTTTGGCATATCTGTAGAAGTTGACTGGCCAACTCTGTCCCCATCTGAAGACACACCCTTCTAAACCAAGAAAAAACAATATGTCAACAAATTGATATGGAAAGARGCAACACACTGTGAAGARCAAAAATAAAAGCTATACCTTTTTAATAGCACAAAAGTAAYAACTTGAAGTCAACATGGAATTCAACTTACCTGAGTGAGCAAAGGGGCCATAGGGACAAGTGCTGAGAGAAACTCCTGGGCAGCTTCCACCAGATTGAAGATCATCACACGTCCTTCTCGAGCATTAGAATTGGCCTGGAACAATTGTTAGATTGAATGTTCAAAATTCTGCACCATTTAAAATTCATATTTTTCATATTTTTGATTGATTGTAAAATTCGTATTTTTGCATGAACTAAATCTTTTCTAGCATACGTATTGCTTTTCGATGAAGACCCACAAATACGTCTTTCTAAGAAATTTAATATTTTAACTTAATTTTTCAGTTTTAAAAAGGAAGACTAAAGTGTGTCTATCATCCTAAATACTTTCTCCATTACCAAATGTTCTTCTCAATTTTGAAACAAAAGTCCAAGATGTTCTTCTCATTCAGAATCTCGACTACTTTTGTCAAATAAATTGGTCCATTATACCCTRCAAACATTAGAAACCCCAATTTTKTTTCTTTTTATGAGAGGTTTGGAGAATGGAACCACATGTACATTGTTATTTTGGTTCCTTAATATTTATTYAAATAAACATATASCTAATTTTTATTCTATCTTTTTATGTTGGAATTATAAAAACATTAATGCAAAGAATTTTAATCCCTCTTCTTTTAAGGGACAATTTGCTTAATTATAATATTGTTTTAATACTTGAATCATTCTCTCATAAAATAAACTTTCCTTAATTCTCTCCATGACCCCAAATGAGAAAAACATTTCGGGCAAAGGGGGTATTATATAAAAAGAAAATGCACAAAAAGCATGTAGATTGTAAGATGAATGAGAGGCCAACAAATCTATCCTTATCCAACAAAGAAACTCAATGACATATCCTACTTTTCAARCCGTCACATTCCTCTMCAGCCATGTTTCTTGTGAGATAGGCATACAAGCAGAATTCCAACGAACTCTAGGATTCTTTTACCCTGAATTTCAATAAGCAAGACTACTAATGTAACAACTAACAACAAATGAACTGGACAAATCCATTTCATCTGAACAACCTCTAAATTGTCATGCAACAAASTCAAAATCAATTCACAATCAAACTTAACACTTGTGATGCATCACTTGTGATTTCACGGATACAAGAAGGGGACCATATGATAAGAGAGATTGAGCCCCTGTTCTCGTCAACTTATTTAGATAAGTTTCGGTAAAAATAAGTTCGGTTCAAAAAAACATAAGTTCASTACAGTAAAAATAGGTACAGTTCAGTAGTAATAAGTAATAAGTTCAGTAAAAATAAGTTTAGTTCAGTTGAGTACCAATAAGTTGAGTTCAGTAAAAATAAGTTGAGTTCGGTAAAAATAAGTTCAGTTCGGTAGAAATAAGTTCAAGTTTAGCAAAATTTAGTTGACGAAAACAGGAGAAGTGATGCATTTAAATTTGGATTTCCTAAAATAGAAATTGATGCATCTAAAAAGAAACGAAGGAACTACAAAAAAATGACATTACWTGGAGTCTAAATTTACGAGTAGTAATAAGTAGCGACTTTATTCAAAAATCAAAATAGAAGTCGATGACTCCAAGCAAATCCCATTTTCTCTTCAGAAATTTTCATTTCCAAATATAAAAGTTCAAGAGAGCAAAAAAAATTCTTTAAAAAATTGTAAAAATAAAATAAAAATCCCAATCCACACTCATGAACTGCATCTTAGAAAAMGAACCAGGTTAACCATACAAAAGCTCTTACAAATCTTTTTGCACCSCCATCTCCTAAACACAAAGAAAATTAATTATAAAAAGCATCCCCTCCAATKATGGAAATCCCAAGAGACAATATAGGCAACCAATACCACTCTATTACATTCTGCGCAAGAAAACCTAAAACTCTTGGGGGTTGCAATAAGAGACTACATTCTTTTAATAAAATAAATAAATAAATAACTCCTCCCACAAACTTTCTTGTAAGAAGCAAACTTGAGTACCATCTTGGAAACTTGCAATTGTAATCGGAAAAATGACAAAAGAAATCTGACCAAGTGCTAGATAAGAGCCTATCATTTTAGTAATATTTTAGTAATAGTGATGTATGTCTATTTATCATTTTATCCTCTAAAAAGATAAGAAACAACCAAGTGGACCAACAGTAAAAGAAGAAGCCACCAGAATACTGTGGAGACCATCTTTCACAAAGTTTAAAGAAGTTAAACTTCCATGGACATGTATGAAGTACGGAGTTTAATGTGTCAAAAACGTGATTTTTTTATTCAAAAAAAAAATTAAAAATATCTACTTTGATGTCGATACCAGGTTTTGATCAATCTGTGATGGAGATAATCATGTTTTTACATGATTCTGCAAGCCACATCCTAGAGGTTGGCCCAATCTGAGTAGGGACAAGTGACCGAAAGCAATGAGCCTATCCAAAACCAGGTCAGCTGCAAACTATTCACATTTCAAAGTTTTTCTGAGACAATTTTGGACTAACTAAATAGCTAATGCCATGCCTTCCTACAAGGAGATAACCCTCTTTCTTATCCTGAAACCACGAGTAAACATATCACATCCAATCGCATCTCCAATCTCAACACAACAGCTATTCTGTAAATTTCAGGTTGTTAGCTAGCAAAGTCATCAATCATCATTATCCTAAAACTTCTTTCCCATTGACTATCAGAAATTCAAATCACCATGTCACAAATATTTATACTGTAGTCTATCACCAAAGTTATAACTATCAGAAAAATAATTTTATTTCCTCCCAATGGGCCAATGATAGGTCAATTTTTCCAAGACTGTTAACTTACTCAAAATCAACAATTTCAAAAAACCAGAAAATTGGTGATAGATTACTACAACGCCAACAATTGGGAAAAGCTCATCCGAAACTAGAGCTAGAAACGCCTTATTTCGTTTCGTTCCATTACCTTCTCTGTTGAACCGGAAAACGAAGCCGCCTTTCCGAAGGAAAGAAGGCAAGGGGAATTCCTTCCTTAATGTTTCAAGTAAGTCAACAATATTCATGGCAGGAGCTCTTTCAATATGCCGCCTTCGCGAGAATGATAGGCTTACTAAAAAAGGTTACTAAAAAAGGTCACACTTAATTAGTCATAGTTAGTCTTAGTTAATCCTCATTAGCCACTTAAAAAGAGTACACAAATCTAGTATAAAGGTACTTATTGAAGATTAAATGCTTTGCCCACTCATACAAGAGGGAGCTTCTAGTTATTATTATTATTATTATGAATTGAAAATTCAACTTCAAAATAGACTGTAAATCTTCTCTCTTCAAGTTATACTTGATTCTTGACAGTCAAGCACATTGATTTTGCCCTCCCACTTTATTAGGTTATAGTTTGTGTTAGTTGCATATTATTATACTCAAGGGACAAAGACTTGTATCACCCATAAACCTATTGGAAACACAGCAACAAAGAAACAGACAAAGAGTAAAAACATTAAGTATGACTGGACAATTTTGATTCTAGTGAAAACCAAAACCTGCTCATGAAGGAGTGACAGAAGCTGATCAGCATCACCTTCCGACAGACCTTCTACTGAAGTTAGCTGCAGTTTAGGGCATTTGTATGGATACCCAGGCAAGCACCTAAAACAAAGCAAGATTTCAGAAAAGGGATGTAAAACTCAGACAACCAAATGGAAGAGCTCCTGGTGCCAATTTGAGATAGAGGTATATGCACAGAGGCAAGAAAAAGACTCTTAAGAAACACTAACCGTACTAGTAAATGAGCTGAAACATCCAGATTCTCATATCCTGAGTCCTTTGAGTAAGGCCTGCCAGTTAAATTATACAGTTAGAATTTAAATTTAAATTACTCCAGTATTATAATAAAGTAATTGGTTAATATCTATAGAGAAGTTACAAAAAAGGCGAAATAAAACCTGATATTAATACTGACTTGTGGTTGAGACTCTGAAACTATCTGACAGTCTTCTTGAAATATTGCAGACCTGAAAGCATGAGGGCATTAAACAGTCAGTAAATAAAATAAGATTTCAAGAATCCTGCATCSAATATTCCAATTATCGATTTACAAATCTGAACAGCGCTTTAGGTATACTGACAAGCTTACAMTATMTCGGTTCGAAGAGCCAAAACAACCAATCCAGCAAAAGCAAAGTCRAAACTAGTACAACTAAAGAACAACAACGACTGTCAAGAGGCATASAAAACAAAGCTGATAACAACTACAAAGGTACTAAGATTCACATGAAAAKTATATTTTTGTTCTATCCTTCCACAAAAACAATGTTCAAAACTGAGGGGGCATTCTCTTTGCCTTACATAATAAGCTTCAAGTTCAATAAGTTCAAAGTTCAGAAGGAATTGATACTACACCCAAGAATAACTTCCAAGTTCCAACCAAGGACAATCGGTTTACATAAAGTCATAGTTAAGTTCAGTTTTATAATAGGTTAGGTGTTCATAAAGTGCAGGTAATACACCCTCAACTCCTCAAGTAGAAACCAAAATGCAAAAACATCAGTAAAATACCTACCACTAATTTTGCAACTTATCTATGCATCTACAAACCGAACTTTAATGAAAGGGGTAATGAGGCCAATCTTATGCAAAGCATGCTTTTTGTTCTCTCCTGTGCTTCTTGGGGAACCTACAAATCCTTGAATACTTATGGAAAGGATCTGTTGATGATTGTGTAAATAATATAGGGCCAAACTATGGGATTAACGCTTGTATTAATTGATTTCTACTTTCAGCTGACCATTGTCTTTGATATTCCTTCATACATACCTGCTAATTAGTCACCAGCCAGAACTAGCATCAGCAAACAGAAGGGAACTCAAGCATGATGATTAAGGAGTGACTGTCCTTGGGATGCTTCTGGATGACAAGCTTTTATACAGTTGGATAATCGACTGTGCATATAGAATTCAATTATCACTTTAGACAGGTAGCGCTAAAACAAAAGTCTCTTCTCACCTTACCAATGACCTAAATCAAATAAGGCCTTAAAAATGCATAGATGAGCATAAGTTTTCCGAATATTAACTCTCATAAATTCATTCTTGTTAAGCATGAACTAAGGAGAATCACTCAGCTAATAGTTCAGGCTTTTGTGAATTCAAACATTCCCATTTCCTAAAATCTGGAAAAACAACCTAAGACAGATTGGCCAATCACCCTTAACTTAATATGCAACAATGCATAGGCATCACACCAAGTAATTTTTTCAAATCATCAGCTACAACCTCATTATGCCTCCGCAACAAATAATTCACATCAGAATTTAAGAAAGTGACACGATAATAGAATAGACGACAATACCATCAATCGGAAACCCTTTCTAAGGAGCTGTGTCAGCAACACCGTAACATATATAATGGTAAAGCGTTTGTTTATTCAACAATTAAACATCATCAGACAGGATATAGCAAGTACGGATTATGAATATCCAAGAAATTCTCAAAAGGTTTTGATATTGAACAAGTATACTCAGCTCATCAAAAAGGTACCCACAATCAAATACTCCAATACCTTGAACAAGAAATTGCAACAAGCACATTACTCTCTACTTTTCCAATATATGTAGTTATTTCATGAACATGACTGGTAAATGATATGCACCATATTTTCCATCGTATTAAAATTCAACCAACTCTCACAAACCATTTGCTACACAGAATGACTCTAATTACTATTCAATAACAATGTTCAAAGAATTGGAAAATGCAAATATTCAACAATCGAAGCTGAAAATAAATAGACAAAGTATAATCATTAACTATTCAACAATAGCCTGAAGCATAATATACATTATCAACAAGAAATATTTATAGAAAAAACGGAATTCTTACAAAAGCAGTAAGCTCTCAGTAATGAGCTCAGTTATAATCAGCAGAAGCAAGGCAGATCTTTCGGAGGTAGTCTTCCTTTATTTGACTTCTTCTTTTTTGAATTTTGCCCCATTTTCGCAACTTAGAATGTATGCACCCAATCAAACTCAACAATATACATAGCCCAGTAATTAAGAGTTTACAATCTTTGACTCTTTTGAGAAGCTAATAAATAACCAGGAAATAAAATCAGAAATTTTGTTGAGAATTTTTAGATTGGGTTGATGCCTACAAGAAGGGGTTATGATGAAAAACAAAATCAACGGGAATTGTAACTTGAAGTTGTCACTCGTGATGATGTCCAGATAATAAGAGGATGAATTCTGAGAGGGGGGGGTGATTGAATACTAGAAAATTCGAAGTGTCCGATAATACGAATTCATAAGAGAAAATGAAGTTAGTGGATATGACGTAAGTGCTTCGAATAAGAATAAAAACAGCTTACGAATCGTCAAGTGTGCATATGTAAAGTAGCTAACAACGAATAAGAGGGCTGCGCAAATCTGTTTGCCCATTTGACTATAGCTTGGGTTTGGGCTCTTTTGACTAATACAAGTGATCAAGAATATCGTTTAACTCCAAGGGAAAATTTTGTCACTGATGGGTAAATTATCTACAAAATTACGAGGGGTGTTTGGCATGGAAAGGGACATAGGATAAGGATAATTTGGGAAAGGATAAGGATTTGAAGTCGGAGACTTGGTTTTTTATCCCTATCCTTTGTTTGGCATAAAGGAGACAATGAGGGATAAGAATAAAAATGAGATGACAATTTACTATATGACCCCATTTAAAATGATTTGTTTAATGGTAGTAAAAAAAATAACAGGGGTGATATTTTGTTTTTTTTTATCCTAAGTATGAGAAATGCCATGTATAGCCCTATGGTACAAGATAAGGGGAAAAGACCTCAATAGTTTCCCTATAGTACTCATGTCTTTTATTTTCCCCTATCTACATAAAAACAAGGGGATAAGAGACTTTGGGAAATAAATCCTTGTCCCTAACTCTTATCCTCAAAACAAACAGCTGTATGACTGATAGGAGGTAGGAGTATAGATAATGGGCCTGTTTAAATTAAGCTGAAATAAAATGAATTGAATATTTATGAGAGAGAAATGCGCAAATTCCAAGGTAATCCCCCTACCTATGCAATTAAAATACAACCCCTTCCCCTAGCTTATGTGGCACATTGATTTTTCCCTCCCCTATTATCTCTCACGCATGATTATTAACTAAAAATTATATAAATAAATTAGATGAGATAATTAAATATTTGACAACTAATAAGCATTGGAGGGGGGTGTATCTTGCAATGTGGGGGGTTTGTATAATATTAGACTTTGGGAAATTGAGTTAGAACTGAATGAATAAGCTAATGTAAAATGCCCATAAATCAGCTTTAAATAATAGGGATTTTTGTGAAGTATCATGAGATTTACTATCTAATAATTATACTCTCTTCGTAACGAAAAACTTATAGGTAGTTGTGGGTTAGGTAGCATATTAGGTGACTGGTCCAAAAAAATGTAGTAAATTGTGGTTAGATAATTGTCTAAAGAATCCACACCTCTTCATTTTCCCCACATTCCCTCCCAAATCTATTAATTAACTGATAATACCCAAGCAAAATTCGACTTTAATAAGAATACGAATATTGTAATAAATCAAACTTATTTTTAAATGGTGATTATTTCGTAATAAGTTTAATATGATAATAAATAGAATTTTTATGTATACAATTATTGTTTAAAGTTGTTCCAAAGTAAATTATTACCAAATTAATGTTTGTTATAATTTTATGCAATATAATATAAATTAATAATGATACAATAAATATCTATTATATACATTACTAAGCAATCCACTAACACGAAGTTTTTCCTCCAAACTTATTATTTTTTAATTTATATATATTTATGCATCTTAACAATCCCTAGATACATTCATTTATTTGACTTTCATAGATTGTTTTTGTATTATACTGTTCAAATACCTTTTCTATAAAATATTCTCATAATATATAATTAAATAGAAATTGTTAATTATTTATCATATATCAAATTTTAATTAATGATTTTGTACTGAACACATATATACTTTAAAATTTTCATTTTTATGATAAAGATAGAGCATTTTCCTCTGGGATCACTAGCTAGTAACTGCCTATATACTACTCCTAAGCAATCCCCACCTTCCAAATTTTTCCCTCCTAATTCCATTCCAACACCATTGAATTTCTTGCATAAAAAAAATGTAAAAGACATTAGGAAGGTAAATAAATGGTTTTTGAGTAATTTTATATAATTAATTTTATAATTCGAAAAATATTTTTCAAATAAACTTATTTTAAATATGACAATTTAAAAATACAAATACTTCAGTATTACTTTGTTTAGACAATTATAATTTATTTGAAAACGAGCAGATGCTTGGAAATTATTAGTAAATTAATAAAGTGGGGATGGGAGGGAATTTGGAAGGAAAATATGAGGGGTGAGAAACTAAGTATATGTTATTAGATAATGATTGCAATAAAACAATAAAAATAAATTATTATGCATATATAAAATCAAATGTTTTTTGACAATTATTAAATTATCTTCAACAACACTATACTATAATTTTCTACTCCAAATTGCCATTGAAAAATAAATTTTATACATTATTTATAATAAACTATTGTGTAGGATACATCTTTTTAGTGTTCACAAAGAATATTTATAATATATTATTGTGACATTGTGTTAAATTATTAACATAAAGTGATACTATATATTTTTGTATTTTCAATTGGTTGCAAAAAAATAATTAATAATTCTTTAACACACTCCTTCAGATCTCTTATATGGCTTCATAATAAAAAATTTCTTATTTCCACATTTCCCTTTAAAAAATCCTCATAACAACAATGTTATGAAATAAATGTAATGAATAAAATGTGCATGCTCTGGAATTACTCTATGTTCTAATAAAGGTGTTAGCACAGTTAGAGTGGGTTTTGATATTGCTCGGCTCATGATGATAGGTTATGGAATGGAAACTTTTGTTTTCAGGTGGAATAATACTCGAGCTGAGGTTTGAGCTTGTCGAACTTAACTAAGTTCGAATAGCTTGAAAGACTACTTGAATTTTAGCTCTAATTTATGATTGATTTTTTTTTCGGTTATTTAAACATGCCAATATCACAATTTCAAAATATTATTTATAAAATTTTCTTATCTAAATTAGTAACTCTACATGGCATGGATCCATACTGTATACACTACAAAACAAAAATACTTAAAAGCATTTTTTATTCACTAACTTACATTATTTTATTAGTTTATTATTATTATATTGTAAATACTAATAAATAAATTTCATCAAATTTATTGATATTATGGGCTGAATAATGGTGTTACTTTTTGGGGCCAATAGTAAGGATAAAAGTTTTTTCCTTAGCCTTTAACAAGATCATACCAAGAAAATAAAAACATGTAAAGGTAAATTGAAATTAATAAAGCAAGTGTATAGTTCATGGAACACAATCATCTATATGTATATATAAATCTATTAAAAAATTTTTTATATACAGAATACTCAAAACACAACAGGTT
>SNQN01013628.1:0-12722 GCA_008642245.1 Bassia scoparia | reverse complement strand
TGTTGTTATTTAGATTTAATATAAAATAAAGTGACATAGATATAATTGTTTTTTTTTATACGAGTAGTTTTTTTTAAATCTAATTTAATTTTTTTCCTAGATTTAATTTTTAAGAGTGAGTTGGCATATAATTGTTCTTTTATAAAGAAAAAAAATTCTTTATGATGTCATTAAAGCATTTTGGCGAAAATCTTTTTAATGAGAGCTCGCTACATAAGCATTGAGGAAATCAACTATATTTTGCTTGTTTCGTATTTAGATTTTCAAACGACACAATCTTAATACCATATATTTGAATGGCCAACTTCACAAATTCTTACTTTAGTTCACAGCAAAAATCAGCGATTACCGACCGTCTGAAACAATCCAAAAAACGGTCAGTAAAAACGTGGAAACGGTCGGAAATAGGTTTACCGACCGTTCACGGTCGGCAATGGACGGTCGATAATTAAGGGTTTACCGACCGCCCAACGGTCRGAAAACTATTACCGACCGCCGTTACCGACTGTTGATAATAACAGACGTTGATTTTCGTCCGTCTAAAACGGACGGGAATTTTCGTCTGTCTTAACTGGAAGTAGATTACCGACCCCTTGACGGTCGGTACCCTTAATATCACCGACCGTTAACGGTCGGTATTATGTTAAAGGTTAAACATACTTTGAGTTTACCGACCGTTCAGGCGGTCGGTAAAAGTCAAACATATATATTTTTTGACTTGTACCGACTGCCTGGACAATCGATAATAGTCAATATAGACATACTATTGACTTTTACTGACCGCCTGGACRGTCGGTAATCCCATTGTTTTCGAATTTTTTTTCAATAAATGCTTTTAATTCCCTGTAAAAATGGTGCAATTACGAAATAATTTCAAACACTACGTTTCAATACTCGTTAGTGCAATGATCCATAGACTTGTAGCATTTCATCAAAACGCAAATGTGGCTACAAAATGTGTTTAGTCATTTGTTCYAACACATCAAAACGCAAAGTGTTTTTATATACATACATACACATCCTAACTCCTAACACAACACTAAAGCCCAATGTGGCACAGGGTGTGGGAGGGTCATGAGGGTCGTCGTCTCTACAAGGGAAAGAAGGATTGCAATCTCGAGTGTGTAAAGTCTCTGAATTGCTCTGCTCCAGCAAGTCCCTCTTACTCAACCTTCAAACGCTCCCTCTCTAACTTCTGTCTTGGCTCGCTCGGCCTCTTCCAGGCGCTGAGAAAGTTGAGAAAAAAGAGAAGGTCTCCAAGTGGTAAAAGAATACCTGAACCCTCTACTTGACCTCTCATAGTAAAGATCTGCACCGGTAACCCAAACCGGCACTTTTCCCTTCTTTCTCCCACCAACAGCCTTGAAGAAAACCTATTTAGGGTAACTTGTGGATCCTTGACTGACATTTAGCAAGATTTTCTCGTAAGTTTCCTACAATAATAATTTAGCATAAACATAAGGAATAAACAATAGAACAAACATATAAAGTTTAAAGCGATTTTAGAACATTGTAGGCCATTTTCGCTCCTAACGTATACACTTTCAACCTATTACAAGGTTTTAAAGGAAAACATGTCTAACATAAGCCACTAAGCTCTAAGACTTTTTTAGTGGTTTAGACACTAAAACTCAAAATACCGCATTTTATTAGGCCATTTTGGCTCCTAATTATACACTTTCAATGCATGCTATTAAAGGTTTTAAAGGATAACTAGTCTAAACATAAGTCACTTAAGCTTCCTAAGATTGTTTTAGTGGTTTAGACACTAAAAACTCAAAATACACCATTTAGGCCATTTAGCTCCTAATTAAACACTTTCAACGTATTACAAGAGTTAAGGATAAACACATGCTAACATAAGTCACTTAAGTTCCTCTGATACTTGTTTTAGTTCTTTAGACACTCAAAAACTCAAAATATAGCATTATAGACCATTTTAGGTGATTTATGGCCATTTAAGGCCATTTTGGCTCCCACCTTATACACTTTCAACCATTACAAGGTTTTAAGCATAAACATGTCTAACATAATAACATAAAATACCAAAAAATAATTTTTTCGATTCTTTATCTCTCTAGCATCCCTCTTCGAGGGTCTCCTTTTCTGAGTTCCACTTCGTGTGATGCTATGCAAAGACTCGTTCCAAAGAAATGGGGGAAGAACAATCTATAAAGAATCAAGCAATGAAGTTGTCCAACAATTCTGGGCACAAGTCTCATTCGAGTAAGAAGAAGCAGCAGGTGCTCCGATATATGGCGGTGGAATTGGAGACGATGATGGAGCGTGGGTTTTTGACCTCGATATCAGTTCGCATTCAAAGGCAGACGAGGTATTTAAATCCCAAATCTTCCTTTACAAGCTATTAAAGAAGAATCCAATTGCGTACTCAATTTCACATTTTATGGAAGCTAAGAACAGGGTAATCATCGATTGGGTATTCTGGGTGGGATGCTAGGGTTTTCGATTGACACTGTTAGGTTCATCTCTTCTAATAATGTTTCTAGAATCTTAATTTGGATTGGGATGTTGTGGTATGGGTTGTGATTGGAGATGACTGGGTTTGGATTGCGGACAAGTTTATGTTCAATGGCGGTAGTCATTGGAGGCTAACTGTTACTGTTTCATTGCGAGAGGCTGGTCAGTTGGAGGTACTGCTGGCTGGTCTGGATGGTGCTACTGCCTCGTTGGTGCCCTACTTATGGCATTTTTCTCTCGCTCCAGTACCAAAATCAAGCCTCGAATTGTGTTAGATGATAATGCGCATAGGTGGACTTTTGGAGTACGCACTATCATATGTTTTGTGGTTGGTGGTAGGTTCACCCCTATGATGATGGAAGGCTTCCTAAGCGGATTTGGAGAACCGAGGCATCTCTCTTATTGCCTCCTTTGAAAAGGGTGGGTTGTTGTCTGGTTGAGGACAAAGGGGGTTGGATTTTGCTGTCAAGGGTTCTTTATCTTTGATTCCTAAGCCTCTTAATGGGTGATAAGCGTGGTCCCCCGGATAGTAATTTTTTGGAGAGGATTTTCAAATGTCCCATTTGAATTCATCTAACCCAAGCTTAATGTCAAATACTGGTTTCCTGGTCTTTCTAAGTTGTTAAGGAAATTGCAAGCTTCTTTAAGGTGAATCATCATACGAAACTAAGCTCGTCTCAAATATGCTAGCGCCTGCTGGTAAGGTTAAGTGTGGACAAGGATTTCTCTGAGAACATCTGGAATCGTTAATTGAGTTGGGTTTTGGCATGAGTCAACAAGTTACTATGATGGAAACCTGCTGATTGCAAGGCTTGCGAGAATTTGGGCATTGCTGGGACAAATGTAAAGGAGAAGCCATTATGACCTGGGAAACCTAAGGTTGGTGTGAGCCTGTTCAGGTTGCTTCTATCCAGACAGGATTCTAATCCTCCACAGGTGGTGGCAGGCCACTTTGGCAGCTTCCCCTCCTCCTCAGATCCCTTCCCCAGATGAGGATGGGTTTACTTTGGTGACTAAAGGTCCTGCTYCTAAACCTTCGATGGTAAATCCCGTTGTTTTGTTCAATAGTTATGATATTCTGAGCTCTGCACCTAAGGAGGATGCTAGTTTCCTTGCTCCAGCTTCTGCTACAGCTAGAGAGCATACTGATCCAGGGTTTGCTACCCCTCATCAGTATGTATAATATCTTTTTCTGGAATGTCAGAGGCATCAATAGCTGAGACAAGCAGAAACAGGTCAAAAGCATCATCTCTCAAACTGTTGCTAAGCTAGTATGCCTCTTGGAAACCAAGGTGAAAGCTCATAACCTTGGTGCTTTGTATCTAAACTTGTGCCCTGGATGRTGTATCACTAGCAATATTCCCTGGCAAGGGTGGGGTAGAATCATTTTAATGTGGGACCCTAGTTGTTTTCAGGTCAATATCAAGGATTGTTCAGACCAGATGATCACTTGTGAGGTCACTATTCCAAAGACAGTTGTCAAGTTTTTGTGTACCTTTGTTTATGCACATAATGGCAGGAGTGAACGGGTTCAGTTATGGGAATGCATTAGACCTATGGCCATTTCTATCCATGGACCCTGGCTTATGGGAGGAGATTTCAATAATATTCTAGCTACTGATGAATAGACTGGTGATGCAAATGCAGTTTCTGAAATTGCTCCTATTAAAGACTGTCTTTTTGATGTAGGCTTGGYTGATATTAAGTTTTCTGGCAGATTTTTCACTTGGAATAATAAACAGGACGGAGACTCAAGGATTATGTCCAAGTTTGATAGGGTTCTAGCCAATCCTTCTTGGCTTGCTACCTTTGTTACTACTGAGGTCACCTACCTCCCAGAGGGGTTATTTGATCATAGTCCTGGGCTTCTCAGGTGTTATGGGGATGCCCTGGGTCTTAAACCCTTCAGATTTTACAATATGTGGACCCATCATGAGAACTTTCTTTCTATTGTGCAGCAGCTSTAGTCTGCTAGGMTTGAGGGACATTTAATTTTTTAGATTTTGCARAAGCTCAAGTTTCTAAAAAATCCCCTCAGGGAGCTAAATGATGCTTGCTACGGTGATGTTGTTTTGGTGGACAGGAGAATCTTCATGCCTCCCCTTCTGACCCTACTGCTATTCAGAATGAGTTTCAAGCTCTTTAAGATCTCAAGGGGGCTCATAGGAACTGTGTTGGTTTTCTCAGGCCAAAAGCCAAGCATGACTGGGCTATTGATGGTGATTCTAACACTAAGCTTTTTCACATATGTATTAAAGCCAGGCTTAATTGAAATCGGATTAATACTATCCAAGATCAGCATGGCCCCTGGATTACTGACCCCAATCAAGTGTGTGAGGCCTTTGTTAACCACTTTTYATCTTTCATGGCTGATAGTAAACTAAGTTGCCCAGACTCAAGTAGAAAATTGTCTCCCAAGGCAAGTGTTATCTGTTGATCAGCAATAACTGTTAAATCTGGACTTTACTGATGATGATATTAAAAGTGCTCTCTGGTCCATCCCAGTGGATAAGGCCCCTAGGCCTGACGGTTTTGGCAGTCCTTTTTTTCAAAGCTGCTTGGGACATTGTTGGGAAGGATTTTCTGCAGGCCGTTAGGGATTTCTTCAAAACAGGCAAATTGCTCAAAGCTTACGGATACACCTCTATTACCCTTGTTCCTAAGAATTCTAAGTGCCATACGCTTTGTTTAACCGATTACCGCCAAATAGCATGCTGCACTGTGCATTACAAAGTTATCTATCTCCAAACTCTATGTAGTAGGCTCAAGCTGGTTCCCGGAATTTGATTTCTAAAAATCAAGGAGCTTTGTTTCAGGTAGAAGCATCTTAAACAATATCACTCATATGCCAAGATTTGGTTAGACATTATGTCCATGAAGAACAGCTTCAGGTTGTTTGAATAGATGTGGATTGGACGGCTGCAAAAAAGGTACTCTACTCGATATATATAGAGGTATGCCGTATCGTGTCACAGGGTATACGGTATAAAATCCACGGATGTTTGCAGTTAAGGTGTTCTTTTCCTTGAAGATTTGTTGGCTAGCTCTTCAGTTCCCTCTCATTTTTGTCAAGGATCCTTATGGTGTGTGTGAAAACTGCTATGTTTACCTGCTCATTAATGGGACTTGTCCATGGGTTCTTTAAGCTTTTGCGAGGTCTTCGCAAGGTGACCCCATGTTCCCCTTTGCTGTTTGTGATCTGGCATGGATTACTTAACAGTGACTTTTGTTTTAAACATAGGTCAAAAGCAACAGTTCAGAGTTTCACCCTAGATGTGGAATGTTGAAATTGAACTATTATGTTTTGCAGATGACCTTATGGTCTTCTTTAGAGTCATTTTGCAGTGCGCCCATCTCTTGCTTAGGGTCTTTCATCATTTTTTGAGCAAGTCTCTGGTCTTCAGGCTAATAAGGGAAATCTGAGGTTTATCACTCTAAAATGAAACTCTGCAGATGTTGATCTACTTGCTAAGGAATCTGGGTTTAGTGTTGGTAGGTTGTCGTCAGTACCTTGGTGCTCCATTTGTAACAAGGCCCTGAAAGCAGCTATTGTGACCAACTTTTCACCAAAATGCTAGCTAGGATTCAATTGGCACGGCAATCTCGACACATTTCCATTGCTGGTAGATTGCAGTTGGTGAAATGCAGTATCATTGAGCATTCTACACTTACTGGATGCAGATTTTTATTTTTTCTCCTAGTGTATTCAAAGAATCAATTTATTTTGCCAGGAGATACCTATGGGAAGGGCAAGCTGTTGGTAAGCAAGACTGCTGTGTTGGGTGGTCTACTATTTGCAAGGCAAAAAATTTTGCTGGACTTGGTGGATGAAACAATTGCTTTATGGAACACTTTTCCCTAGGGAAATTATATGGCAAATTGAGCAAAAAAAGACAACCTATTGGGTCAGTGGGTTCAGCCGAGTCTCTCAAAAAGAAATCTTGGTGGTCCAATGTACCTCTAAGCTGTGCTAGCTGGATCTGGAAGGGTGTATCTGTAACGGCCAAAGATAAGATCAGAGTTGGAATAAGGGGTGATTGGTGCCTACAGTGTTACAACATTGGAAGGCTTACAAATGTTTTATCTACTGATGATACTCCAATCCCTTGGCATTCTCCAATTTGTAACAGATTATCCGTGCCCAAGGCCATCAGTTTCTATGGTGGATGGTTGCTCATAATAGGTTGCAACGTCAAGGGCTAGACTCTTTCACTTTTGAGTCTCCTTGAACACTTTATGTTGTATTTGCCACCAGGGGGTTGAGACAGTGCAGCACCTTTTTGGGTATTTGAATGTAGACTTAAGCATCCACTTATGGAAAGGTTCTTGGTTTGGCTCCAGCTCAAGATCTCCTTCAGGAATAGGCTCATGTGGTAAATTTTCTGTAGAAGGGGTCCGGGTTTCACCTCCCACAGACAGCAGCATATCATCACTGTCTCTTGCTACTGTGTTTTCGCACATTTGGGACTAAGGAATGAAGCTTAATGTTATTGCATCCCTACTATTACTAGAGTTTTAATGCCATTCATGTTGATGTAATTAGTAGGTTGCACCTGGTTTGTAAAAGTCATGTTTCTACAAAGGATAGAGCCTGGATTAATGTTTTGGCAGCAGTAATTGCCTAGTGCTTTTGTAATCCAGTGAGTTTTTTGCCTAGTTTTTAGGGTTGAAGAGGCCTCCTAGTGGGTTTCTCATTCCTAAATTTAGTTGGGCTAGGTTGGCTATGTTTTTCTGTGTTGTGCAATTTATCTCCTTAATTCCACCAAAAAAAAGCAATAAGTACTTAAGCCTTCCTAAGGCTTGTTTTAGTGGTTTAGACCACTTTAAAACCAAAAATAGGTCCATTTTAGACCAATTTTTTGCTCCTAACTTAATACACTTTCAAAACCATTACAAGGTTTTAAAGGATACACCATGTCGTAACATAAGTTAGCTTAAGCTTACTAAGACTTGTTTTAGTGGTTTCGACACTCAAAAATACACGCATTTAGGCCAATTTTCGCTCACTAATTTTATACACTTTCAATGCATTACAAGGTTTTAAAAGGGTAAACATGTCAAACATGAAGTCACTTAACGCTTCCTATGACTTGTTTTTAGTGGTTGAGAAACTGAAAAACTCAAAATAGACCATCTTTAGGCCATTTTAGGCGATTTAGGCCAGTTAGGCCATTTTCGATGCTAACTTATACACTTTCAACCCATTTGCAAGGTTATAAAGCAAAACATTCTAACATAAGTCACTTTAAGCTTCTAAGACTTGTTTTAGTGGTGTTAGACACTCAACTCAAAATAGGCATTTTAGGCCATATTTTCACTCTAACTTAATACACTTTCAACCCAATTATAATTAGGTTTTAAAGGATAAACATGTCTAACATAAGTCACTTTCAACCCTAAGACTTATTTTAGTTCTTTTTGATATGCATGACATATAAGTTGTGACTGAGAAGCAAATCCTTCCAATATGGCAATTCCCAAAGAATACTCTGTTTAAACCACTCCTTTTTCGCCTTCTTCAATATTTTTAGAGACTCGGGACCATCAAATGCTTTTGGCAAGTCCTTTACACACTGCCACAATTCCTCTCCCGACATTATATGAGGAGCCATGTCATTTTCAACTCTATTCTTATTGAAAGTTGTCTTATTATTTCCGAAAAGGGTATCAGATGAATAGAAATTTCGATTACAATCGAACGCAAGTGACTTTGTTCTCTTGGACTGTGTTGACAGCCAGATATGCTTTTATCTTTTGCCCATGTGTAGGGACATGCTTTCATTTCAGCAGTGGCCTCCATCCAGACAACATACCATACTGCTATTTAGGAAAAATTGTACGTTAATGGTCCGACAAGAGAAGCTGCTCGACTGCGGGAGAAGCTTGAATATTTGTTGTTTGAAAGGTCATAAGTCCTATGACCCAACTCTTGCCAACGAGTTGTGTTACAGTCTTCAACTAGAGGTTGTTGTATACATCCAAGTTCCTTCTTTAGGAATTTCGTAGCCATGGGACAATCAAGGAGGGACATATGAAAGCTTCGTTATGCACATGGATGGAGGCAAGTTGTATTTGTGGTTTAAGAATGATGGGCAACTTGGACATAGTATGTGCCGCGAGCAATTCGCCAAATGGGATAAAACCAGATCAGTGACGAACCCAAGCCTAACGATTTGAGCTCAAATGCGACGTCGGGAAAAGTTTGTCAAGTGATGTCAAGGCTTAAGGTGATCACTAGAGTGTGCGTAAGTGTGTATGCGTCTCGGAACTCCGATGGATTTTTGTATGCCATGTCCATTTCCTATGCAATGTTGCTTAGTTGTAAACAATTCTTGCAACCTTGGTGTGATGGGAAAAGTAATAATCAAGATGCGTTTTGTAGGAATAATGTTTCTGTAGGAATTTCTATGAACGATCAGCTTCTCACACACCCTACACTTAGTCTCAGAGAGCGCCTTCTCGAAAATAGCAATACAATCACTTGGGCGTGTGTGTATCCTCTATGAGGAAGGCTCCAAGCGCTTAGAAGCTTCTTCGTGTCGATAGAAATCCTAACCATGTGAGTTGTCGTTGTTAGGGGATGCTTCGTTTACAAAGAAGCAAATCCGTCGACACATTATGTGGTAAGTGTACTCACACTTCAAGCTAATAATTCTCGCAGCCATTCTCTAACACGGACACCTTATCCTATCCACATCATTGCAAACGGGGTGCTCTGAGCGATTCAACAAACTATATGACCCATTGATAAACGCGTTCCTAAGTTGACACCATATCATCTATTGTACATCCAACTACGCTCTTTTCTATTTAATGGTTAACCAATCTACGCAACTAAAAAATATCGACCAAAATAAACATCTCACTTCGATCATATAAATAATGAAGTGAGCTTTGGAAATATTCTTTAGTATATATGAGATTACCACATACGATTATATACACAAACATCTATCCAACTTCAATTACATATATTAATACTATTTCTCACAATATTATTACTAACTCCTAAATCTTTCATATGCTCACAAACTCATCTTCGATTTTTACTAACACATAATATATCAATAATCTATCAAATTCATATTATTATTACAATAATAAAAATTCAAATTATTGTTAAGAATTCATACACACATATATCACAATATTATTTGTTACATTGTTACTAATTATATCAATAATTCATAATTAATAATCATAATTCATACACATTATGCTCACAATATTATTACTAATTCCTTAATCTATAATATGCTAACAATAGTAATAGTAACAAAATAATCAACACATACTATAACAAATAAGCTAATACACAAACAAATCAACAACATAATAATAAAAAGAATTATTTTATTAAATAACAAAATAATATAATCTAATTCTTAATCTATACTAATTCATCCTATTATTAATAATACACAAACAAATCAAGCAACAACAAAAGAATAATCAATACTAACAATAAATCAAACTAATTTAAGCAAAAACCAACATAACAATAATTAGCAAGCAACACCAACAATAAACTATTTTTTTAAAAAAAACAAACCTTACAACAATTAGTACCAAGAACAGAGGTGGACAGGGAGGAACGTGCAGAGTGGTGTGAAGCAATGACGGTTGTGACAGGGTGGCCTAGCGTCCAACACAAACTTAGAAAAAATAAAACAATTTATCAACTAAATATGAATACATCAACTAATAATAAAAAAGCAACCTAAAATTAGAAAAAAATTGATAAAATTTGTGAATTTTAAATATTGAGTGGTTTGTCTGGTAATGTGAGTATTAATTGAGTGTATAATTAAATGTTTGAGGGTTATGAATTGATTTGAGTAACAAGAAAAATTAGGGTTTTTATGTTACCTACTTGGGGGTGCGTGAGGAAATCAGGCTCGAGAGAGACCACTGGAGAGAGGAGAGAGGAGAGAGAGGTTGTCGCTGCTGTTGCTTGTTGTGTCGTTGTTGCTGCTAGATCTGTTGTTGTTGTGTGAAGAGGCGGAGAGGAGAAAGGCGATACGAGAGAGGCGAAAGGAAGGACAAGGCGAGAGGAATGGCAGTCGCGGCGAGGAGACAATACCGGCGAGGCTCGCCGCGCTGTTGTGGTTGCGAGGAAGGTGGTTTTGCGAGGGCGAGTTGAGGAGATTCATTGTGAAGGAGTTTGGGTTTTGCGAGGAAGGGTTTTCATGCCTTCCTGTGATCTTAATTTTTTTTAGGAAACCAATTTAGCGACCCGATCGTCGTACCAACAATTCACGGCGGACGGCGTAAATTTAATCCGCTTGGGTCAACATAAAATTTTGAACCCTTACGTCCGTTATACGGTCGGTAAAAAATTCAAAACGACGCTAATTTACGTCATTTTAAAAAAACGGTCGGTATGTGGCGTCACCCTAAAACAGTCGGTAATTATACTTTTGCAGACCATTTTAGGGACGGTTTGTAAAATTGGACGGTATAAGCGCGGATCTTATTGTGGTTCAGAAGAAAAAATTAATCTTGTAAGGATGTTTTGTTGGTCTATATCTCATTCATTTTCTCCCACGCAAATGGGTGATGATGCGTAAACTCCCTTCTTAACACTGATCAACAAATCCTTTTGATCTAAGATATATTTTTTTGTACTTCCATTTTATCACCCTTAAATAAAAATAATAATGTTTAATTGAAGTAATAAGATTTGATATTAACCATTCAAAACATTAATGGTAGATTAGTGATAGTAATTACATTTTCATCCATAAAAAAATGTCAATGTACATATTCAGCTTGGATTCGTAATATTTGGAAGCTTCAATAATCTTAGAATTCCGACTGTTAATAGTCATGACTTTCTTTCATTGCGTTATTTCATTGAGAAAATGAATTGAAAGGCTCATTCTGGCATTGTTTCTTTAATTTTTTTGGAACTTTTTTTTATGACGGTAAATAAATTGGGCGAGTTGTGTATATATAAAATAAAGTTTACCGATAAAATAATATATAGAATGAATGTATGATTGTTATATATTTTAATTATTTAATACATTTAATTTAAATAAATGAGACTGAGATATAATTAGCGTTATAAAATTAAATTCGAGTGAGATGGGACATAGTGGTTGTTTTTTAAAATGGGATATAGTTGTTTTTTTTAATTGTTGTTATCTAGATTAAATTTTAAATAAGATATAGTTGTTGTCTTTTAGATGGTATAAACTTGTTTTTTCATATAGTTTTTTTATTTTAATTTTATTTAAATAGTTGTTTTTTTTCTGTATTTAACTTAAGATAGAGTGAGTTGACATATAGTTGTCTTTTAAAAAAATAATATTTGTTATGATGTCATCAATGTTTTTTCCGGGAAATTTTTTAATGACAGGTCGACACGGAAACGTTAATGACATCATCAATGTTTTGCTTTATTAATTTTAATAAGATGATACTTATTATTATTTTTTTAATAAATCTTTTTTAGTTACCGATGATATTATTTTTAGGATATACTTGATATCAAGTATTTTTTATTTAATCTTTTATTAATGGTAAGATCTGATATAATTGTTAATCCATATATAGTATTGTTTTTATTTTAATTTAAATTGATATTTTTTTGCTAAATACATGATAATAGATAAATTCAATTTAATAAAAAATTTATTAAAATTATGATGTCATCAATGCTTTTGACATGAGTTTTTTTAATGAGAGATCATCAAATAAACACTAATGACCTCAACCCCGTTCTCTACTTTATTAGTATTTACATAATAAGTTTTACAGAGAAGATGTATATAGAAAGATATGATGTACTCCGTATTCCGTTCCATATTATTGTTTTTTCTCTATTTGGACGTTAATGATTTGTGCATTGTGATTTATTCCATTTTTAGACATACTTTTACTATTTTTAATCTTTTTTWTACTTACTTACCCCATTTACACATTTTCTCTCCAATCTATTTTCTTTTTGACCCAACTTCCATTATAATAGATTGTTCCTAATTTTTCACCCAAATATTAAATGCACAAAATAATATAGAATGAAGGGRGTAGTTGATATTTAATTAATACATACAAATTTAATTTAAAATACACTACTACATTGTTTACCTATAGCAACGCCTAAAACCGTTGCCTTAGACACCATGAACTGTTGCATTAGGCCTAAGGCAACGGTCCTAAACCGTAACATTTGGTGCCGTGGGGATAGACCTATAGCAATAGTTTGTATAAACCGTTGCCATAGAGCTATTGCAATA
>SNQN01013626.1:0-10719 GCA_008642245.1 Bassia scoparia | reverse complement strand
CACCAACACACAACAGTAACTAGTGTACTACAAAGTCTACAATGTCAGGCTACTATTACTTTATTATCTCACTTTTTTTAAACTACATTTTTTTGAAAGAATTGATGTACAAACTACTTGAAACTTTGAAAAAGTAACGCATGTACAAAGGGCCGAGTCTTAGTTTTTTTTAGAATGAATGGCTGTTTCTCAATACATGTAACTTTTATTTAATAAAATAATTATACAGTATTTAAGGTCCAAACAGGTCCAGATCACCGGACCTGAAAAAACAGGTCCAGACCGGAACCGGACCGGTTGATTCAGGTCATCGGTCCTCAAAATTCTTAAATTCCGTCTATTCCGATCTTCCGGTCCAACCAGTTTCGGTCTGGTCCAGTCCGGTTTTGGACCAGTGCTCAGCCCTAACCACAATAGTGTATTCCATTGCTCCCCTTTCCTGGAAGTTATTAACTAGTCTCAGATTTATCTTTTTAACCATAGGTATTCTTTCAGGAACAGTATGGGCCAAGGAAGCACCGTGATAGTCACAATATCCACTGACGTTTCACACACCATAATTGAGCCCAATGCTACGGCAATGGAGCTTTGGAACCGTTTGCGTGACATTTTCCAAGATAATAAATATTCTTGTGTAGTGAATCTTGATTATGATTTTTCCACCACCAAGATGGAAAATTTTCCCAATGCTTCGGTATACTGTCAATTGACTAAAATTTATGGCTGATCGATTGAAGAACGTTGAGGCTTCGGTGTCTGAAAGCCGATTGGTGCTATAACTTGTCTCCGATCTCACTGCTCCATACCGTGGTGTGGGTACTATGATCCGACAGAGTGATCACCTCCCTTCCTTATATCAGGGCCGATCCATGCTTTCTCTGGAAGAATCGCGTTTGGCTAAGCAGTCAATCATGGCTTCTGAATCTTCCATGGTCGTCGCTTCGAACGATGATGAGAGCTCCTCCATTGTTCCATCTCATTCTGGATAGGGGAAGGGGTAGCAGCATAACGGTCAAAAACAACCTCAACACAGTCGGAAAATTCAGGTGGTCGTGGTGGTGGCAAGCAAACCATGGGCGGCAACGGTGGACGGTTTGGCAAGGCTAGCCCGCAAGGACAACTGTAGTAGCAGATGCCGTTTTGGGATTATGGTCCATACGCAAATTTGGGGTGGCCTCAATGGGTTGCTCCCCAGTGTCCTATGCCTACCCAAGGATGGGCTGGCCCTCCTACTTCTAACAATGGGCCTAGTGTGCTAGGCCCACGTCCCCAGCAGCAGCCTTACCAGGCTTACCCTGCTCCAATGGCTCCTTCTTCCAATGGCCAGACAAGTTCATATGTGCGAAGAGACATTGCTTTAGCTGTGGACACAATGACTCTCAATCCACCTGATCCTACTTAGTATGTGGACACCAGCGCAACATCTCATATGACTTTGTCCAATGGTAATCTCTCATCTTATTTTAATATGAGCAATCAAAATTCTAGTTTTATTGTCAGAATTGGTMATTCAATTCCTATAAGTGGCTATGGTCATACTGTTTTACCTTATCCTAATTCCCGTTATCCTTACAAAATGTTCTACATGCTTCTAAAATTATCAAAAATTTGATAATTCATTACTAATAATTGTGTTTCTATTGAATTTGATCCTTTTGAGTTTTATGTGAAGGATTTTCATATGGGGATGCCTCTAATGAGGTGTGATAGCCAGGGTGACCTTTATACTCTCCGTTCTATCCACAATCAAGCTCCTCCATCAATCTTTGTAKCTATCTCTTCCTCACTTTGGCATGATCGTTTGGATCATCCGGGWGCTCCGRTWTTTACAAGCTCTTAGGATCAATAAAAGCATTGATTTTACATTTCTGTCCCTAAATTTRGGGACGGATTTTTAATATCCGTCCCTAATTTAGAGACGGATACGTAAACTCCGTCGCTGATACAAGTAAGCCTTATTAGCCTCGTATTGAAAAGACCACAATGGCCCACAATTGCCACAAAGGCTTAAAGCCCACCAATACTCCTATACTCCCATTCACTTATTCATTTCTTCATTTTTTTTCATTTCTTTTCTCAGACTCTCTCTCTCTCTTCTTTATTCTTTGCTTCTTTTACAGTATGTTTCCTTCTTCCTTTTCTAATTTTCATCAATAATCTCACTCTTTTAATTGTTTCAACAAGTAAAAAAAACAACCAAAATAAATAAAATCATCCCTGATTTTGGTTATACTTCAAAAAAATTTCTGATTTCAAACTCCAATTCAATTTTTAATTCAAATATCCCGATTTTTCAACCGCAATGTTTGTTAATCTATTAGATTTCAATTTTTCGTCAAATGTTTCAGATTTGATTTTTTCTATTATTTTCCATTCTGCATCTTTGTAAAATCCTTTACTTAGATTTTTTTCAAGCATCAAATTATTGGTAGCATTGGAAATCCTCAAAAAAAAAACAGAAGTCCCAAGAACTTGGATTGAAGATTTGGTTAGTTTCGTTAGTTCCTTTTAACTATTTTTTCTACTTTTGCTTTGTTGAAGATCTGTTCTCTTTTTCGTTTTTGTTGAAGAACTGCGTATGTTATATTTTCGTTCAAGATCTTTTTTTTTCTCATCAGAATTGCTAATACTTTTTTTTTTTGTCTTTTTTTGTATTTTCAAAGGTGTCAAGATCTGGGTATCTATGGCTGTTGCTACGTGAAGACTTGAAGTTCGTAATATGGGATTGGTTCTGGCTGGAAGGTTGCCTGTAATTATAATTTCAAGATCTGACTTGTGCGTTGTTGTTTAATTATGTGTATTTGAACTTGTATTTTTTTCTAAGGTATTTGATGTAGTTATTGATGTATGTTTAGTTTATTACAATTTTTGATGGAATTATTTTCATCATTTTTTGTGTAATTTTGAAATCTGAATATAGTTTTTGATGGAATTATGTAATTAATGTTTTTTCTAGTGAAATCAGCAACTTCTTTAGTTGTTATTTCATTTTTTATTTTTTTAAAAAAATCTACGACGAACCTCATGTATCCGTCTCTAACATTTATTTTTGAACTTTTCAATGTACATCAGCTACGGATTTACTTCATCCGTCCCAATATTTGGAGGAAAATTAAATCCGTCCTAGTATTACCGACGGAAGCTTATATCCGTCCCTATATTAGCGATGAAAGTTATATCTCCGCCTAAATTTTTTCTACAGTCTAAGAACGACTATTTAATCCGTCCTAAGTTGGGAACGAATTACTTAAATCCGTCCTAATTTTATCACAATAAGCGGTTTTAGAGACGGCCAAATCCGTCCCTAAACACAGTCAGCGATGGATTTAGGGAATTTAGGGACGGATTTAGTTTGTCGCTAATGGCGCTTTTCTTGTCAGTATAAATTGTAGTTGTTATCATTTGTTTCGAGTACTTTTTACCCTTTGATATTATTCAAGAGTGAATATTTGGGCCTCACTTGTTTTGAGTTCTGCAGGCAAAGTACACATGTCTTTATGCATTGGATGACTTCTTTAATTCTTGTGGACTTTTCCTTCGGTCAAAAATCAGAGGTCTACGAGAAGTTTATATATGCTCACCAATTGAACGTAATATTAAAAATATGAAATGTGATAATGGAGAAAGTTTGACATGGACTTGTTTTGGGTTTTTTTTGTAAAAGAATGGATGTCTTTTCGTCTCTCTTGTCCTCACACTTCTCCTCAAATGGAAGGCAATAGAAAAATTCGGTCTATCAATAATATCACTCGTACTCTTCTCTCTCATGCATCTCTCCCACCTTACTTTTGGCATCATGCATAAAAATGGCAACATATCTCCTTAATATTCTTCCAAGCAACTTTTGGCTAATAAGTCTCCCTTAGTCGAATCTATATCAAGGGTACCTTTTCCTATTCTCATTTCAGGTTTTTGTTGTTACCCCTTATTCCATCCACTAAAAATCATATATAATTACTAAGCTCGATCTACACCTTGTGTCTTTTTTGAGTTTCTCACCTAATCATCGAGCTATAAGTGCTAGGATTTGTCATCTCGTCAAATTATCATAATCCATGTCAATATTGATGATCATTTTCTCATTGCATTATTTCAACCCCCCATCACATATGTATTTTTGGAATGAAGGTTTTTCATACTAATATGTTGGATCATCTCCAACAATTTGAATGTGCCATTCCAGATCTCCAAGCCCAGCTCACGTCTCCCCAACGGATCTCTCTAGCCCAAACCCAGCATCCTCATTCTATAACCTACCTTCATCGTCACCCATACCCACACTCAAATTGCCTCACCCACGGTCCAACAACTCCAGGCCATATCATGACACTTCACTAATTCTTCAATTCCTAAGCCTATTATGGTTACTAGAAGTCAACATGGTATTTATAACCGAACCCAAAATACATGCACTACACACTGAGGTTCGTATCACTCATTTCGCGTGACCAATAGCTACACTTCGTGACTCAATTGGAAATTGGCCATGGATGACGAATACATGCTCTTATGAAAGATAGACTTGGATTGGTGCCCCGACCTCCTGGTGTTAATGTATTCATTTAATGTGTATTTTTACTCATAATTAACTCTAATGTGGTGTTGAGAGGCATAAAGCACGTCTTGTAGGTGATGAAAAAGACAACAGGTTGGTATCGATTGTGGTGACCAGAGGCGGAGCCAGGAATTACATATTGGGGGCAAAGTTAAATACGGGACATTCGGACAAAATCTTCTTTTTTAGGCGATCGACTTTTTAAATTTTAGCGCGACTTTTAATTTTTAGCGACCGATTTTGGAAGTTTTAGCGACTGATTTTGATATTTTAGCGACCGACTTTAAGTGGTTGCTAAAACCAGTCGCTAATTTTTAAAATACGTGATTTTTTTTTTTTGGATATTGGGTGCATTAGACCCCCTTGCCCACCCCCTAGCTCCGCCACTGGTGGTGAAACTTTTAGTCCTGTTGTTAAGCTGGATACTATTTGGACGATTCTTAGTCTCTCTAAGGCATGGCCAATCAATCAGTTAGATGTCAAGAATGCCTTCCTTCATAGAGAGATTTAAGAACAAGCTAAGTGTACATGCATACCGTTGGGGTATAGGGATTGTACCCATCCAGATTTTGTTTGCCTCTTGTGTAAGTCTTTATATGGGTTTAAAGAAGCTCCAAGAGCTTGGGTTTTGCTAATTATGTTTTGTTGCCGATTTCACCAATAGCCGATGTGAAAACTCATTATTCATTTACAAAAAAGGGTCAGATATGGCATATATTTTGTTATATGTTAATGACATTATTCTTATTGCTTCTTCACATGCTCTCTAACAGTCTATTATGGACCAACTCAGTTCTGAATTTGCAATGAAGGATCTTGGACCATTAAAATTTTTTTTGGGTATTGTTGTCAATTGGCATAAGGGTGGTTTGTTCCTCTTTCAACGCAAATATGCCGAAGAAATAATTGAATGTGCTGGAATGACCTCTTGTAAATTTACAAGCACTCTAGTTGACACCAAATCCAAGATTAGTGCTACATCCGGTATTCCTATTGACGATCCTACTCTATATCGGATATTTCTTATTTTACAAGGTCCACAATTTCTTAATTTTACAAGGTCAGATATTTCTTATGTCGTCCAACATATATGTCTACATATATGCATGATCTGATAAAAAACCATATGTCTGCTCTCAAACGGATTATTCGAWATTTACAAGGTACTTTCGATAAGGTCTTGCATTTGTAYCCATCATCTATTTCTTCTTTGATCCCTTAYACTARTGTAGATTGAGGCGGGTGCCCCGATACAAGGAGATCAACATCTGGTTACTGTGTTTATTTAGGGGATAAGTTAGTCTCTTGGTCCTCAAAGAGGCAGCCTACATTATCTCTTTCGAGTGCCGAGGCCGACTACCATAGGGTGGTCAAAGTAGTGTTGGAATCATGCTGGCTAAGAAACCTTCTCGTCGAGTTGCATTGTCAATAAAGAAAGCTATTTGGTGTTTTGGTGACAATGTAAGTGCCATCTTATTTGTCGGGAATTTTCTGGTTCCAACACAACCGTACAAAGCATAGAGAAAATGGATATCCATTTCGTTAGAGAGAGGTTGCACGTGGTCAAGTCGCATTCTACACTTGTTCCATCCGAACATTCAAATGCCGATGTTTTCACTAAAAGGGATTGCCCACAAGTATTATTTGAAGAATCCGCGGATAGTCTGCGCGTTGGTCAGCCTCCCATTTTACTGTCGAGAGTGTAAATAGCAATATATTTTGTGGACATTTGTAATATTGATTAGCGTAGATCTAGGCTTTCATATAATGCCCAAATCATTCTATTATACGTGATTTTTTTCCAGACTTAAAGTGCCTAAGATTACTAATATGTTATGTATATTATTTCAAATGTTAATTGAGAAAGTAATCAATACATTCTTACACAAACTATAAGACTCCAGGAGAATTTAGATGACCACTTAGTTTGGGATGGCTAAATGGAACCTTTTTTTTTTTTTATTCTGCTTCTATGTATTCTTATTATTATAGGGGAAGGGGGGGAAGATGGTTGTCCTTCCCTTAAAGATTAACTCACTCTTAATGATATAAGAGTTCTTAAATGTCCTTTACTTAAACAAACATATAAATCTCCATTTATTTTATTGTAATTCATATTAAGCATATAAAAAGGTATGTGAATTAATAAAAACTTAATTACATTGACTAATTTATTCCATAATAAAAGAATGATGTTTTTTTCTTATTTAGTATGATTAATTCGACATTAAATTAAATGTAATTACATTTTAATTAACTTACTAATTATCTCATAATCATTAATTAAAAAAAATTATTTTTCTGAAACATATTGAAATTAAAGAGCTAAAAAAATTTCTTATACGAACATATTTATTAACTCATAAGATATTATTATAATTGTATGTTACTGTAAGTAAACCAAGTTGATTAAAACCATACATGTGATTTAAACTTCTTGTCTAGAAATTTAAATAAAAAGAAAAATACAAATCAAAAATCTTTAAATCTATAATAACTTCCGTCATTGTTAATTTGGAAGTTATGTCCAACGAAAACTGACATATTTTATTTTCCATTGTAAATTAGTTTAATATAAGTTTTAATGACCTGCACGCATGCATTGCTTAATCAGTTGTATAAGTATTACATGGAGAGAATTGTACCCATCCCCATTGACAACTAAGCTTTGATTGGAACTTTATTTGGCATGGCACTATTATCCATGCAAAAAATTCTAACATTTCTATGGATGTGTACTGGTAGTGCATTCCTAACAAATCCATAACACTCAACATTTTTAAGGATAACAAGCTAAGCGGTCTTTTTTATCACTTGTTAGGAAGATTAGGGTTAGGGATTAGGATAGCATTTGGTACATATGACTTTGGTGTAAAGTATGTCACACATTAGTAGTACTACTTGTTTCTGACCTTTAATGTACACGCTATATTCATATTTTTAATTTTCTTCACCTTCAACTAGAGGCTAAACCAAACAAGGTACAATCCTTTTCCTAATTAATTACAAGTATATAATTTACTAGATAGTCTCTCCGTTCTCATATTACTTATGAAGAGATAACCCTATTGGTTAAAGAGGCTATTAGTGTGGATAACTATTACTCAAATAATTGGATCACTCCTTTACAACGAGTATACTTTTGCCAACGCTAATTTATATACTGATTCCTTCTCTATATTTACCTAGAGGTTAATTAGTGGTAACTTGCTGAAATCATTGTCGTTAATGGATCACTATTTAACGCGACTGTATACTTTTCCTTAGCTTATACTGTAATGGTGAACATAAGAATCTGTTATGTTTCACACTCTTTTATTTCTTATTTGAACTTATCTTACTTTTTTTTTCTGAAGTTGTTTTGGTTAGAGGGAAAAAATAATTAATAGGTTTGCTTTTTTTCAACTTATTTTTTTCTAGACTAAATTAAACTTATTTTTCTTTATCTGATCTTATCTGACTTATTTTCTGAACTTATTTTTGTGAAAATAAGTTGAGTAGAACAGACAGTAATGAAATATGGTAAGTGCAAAAAGCTTTTGTTTTTTAATATTTGCTTTGCATTATAAAATTATTGTATGGTGTTCAAACACCTACAAAAATTCTTAATCGATGCAATTTTATTCCTTATTTTTTTAAAAAATCGTTGGTGAAAAATATTGTATTAACATTTCATCATGCCGCAGAGGCGACATAGGAAGGGTGTTTGGGAGCAGTCTCAAGGATTCGAATGCTTTATTCCATCTTCAATTCCCATCTCGATGCTAGGAATATTACGTTTGCCCTTGTGGCTCTCTTACACCTGCAAAAAATATGAAAGTATATGATGTAGAACACCACAATGTCTTTCCCAAATTTGAATAGCCGATGAGGAAAAATCCGATATTATCGAAATAGATTTGAAAATTCCGGAAGTTGCGAAAAATCCATAACCAACACCAGTTTCACCAAGTCGAATTAAAAGTTGAGATTGAGATCATTGTCAAGGGCCAATAATTAGGTGAAGAAATTTTATATTTTATTTAATTAACTTTTTTTTCGGATCTTTTAGGCCTTTTTTTTAGCAAAAAGGAATTTTTTAAGTTTAGAATTTATTTAAAAGGTCATTTCTACTAGGATTTTTTCATTCTCAAATTATTCCTCTCATTTTCTGAGTTTTGCCAATTTTTTTTAAAAAATAATTTTTTCTGATTTTTCTATATGATTTTTATAAGTTTTCGAATAATTTGGAAAATAAATAAATTCAGAATTCCCAAGCGAAATCCTAGAAAATTGGTGAATGAACCGAAATATTCTATGAAAGTTAAAAAACGGCTTGTGAAGCTGCTAAGCAAGCCAAATAGGAATTTCCCCTACGAAAGATTAGATAGAGGGTTATGAAATCGTACAGATAGATTGGTTCATGTGGTTGCGAAAGGACTGCCACGGTCAACAACCTATTATGTTACGTCATCCTGACCATCTATACGGTCTCAATCGTATACACGAATTCCTTTTGCGTTATTTATCTTTCCCTATATTGCCTATAATACATTGCTCTCCCGAAGACTTATTTGAACATTGATAATCATTGTGGTACGAAGTGCAATTTCAAAAGCTTCTCAAACTCTCCTGATCTGTCTCTCTCTCATCATTGTGCAATTCAATAACAAAAATCTCATGTGGGTCAATCCACGAAATCTATTGCAAATTTTCAAAAGTCGTTTCTTTTTGCGAAACTAGGTACAATTCTGAGGCTGCTTTAATCTATCTTCTCTCACTTCTCTTCTTATTAATCTTAATCCAATATAATACATTGATTTTGTTTTGTTTTTTTGGTTTCAATCTGTAAAAATGCTTTATCTTATCTTCAACTTCGATTTTGCTTTCCGCGCAATCGTATTTCATTGTAATTTGTCAATGCTAACGATTTCCTCTCTTGTGATAAACAGATTTAACTTCAATTGGAAAGAAATATTTTGATATGTTAACCCCTTTGGTTTCCTTTTGTGTGATAATCGATACAAGGCAAGTTGGTTTCCATTATTTCAGTTTTCAATTCTCAAATTTATTATTCTTGATTTTTTCTGCTATGACCGGCTTTTGATTGCTTACACAAGACTGAAAATTATTGTTTGAAATCGCATTAATTTTAGATTTAATTGGGGATGATTGGATTTTAGGCATCCGTTATTAATTTGAAATAATTCTGAGCGAGGCCACACTACGTTTCGCTCCCACTGTAAGAAAGAGATGGTCAAGACCTTATTGCCGGCTTACAGCCAAAGTACAAAAGATCGTCTAAGTAGAAACCGGGCCTACCACTTTACAAAAGGTTTAGGACATTGGAGTAGTCTAGGAGGACTAATCTTCTTAGGAGCAGACCCAAGTGGCTAAAAAAGAGTCAGTTCAGCTTTAGGATTGAGTCGGAGATCTCTACTAGACTGTATGTCCATGCAATGTCTTTTTTTCCTTTCAATGTTTGTGTCATTAGGATTAGGATTTATTTCTATATTTAGCTTGTGTATAATAAATTCATTTGGAAWCTATAAAAGTTTCATTTTTCATTTTCTTTCAAGCCTTCATATAATTTGTACTACTAACTTTAATAGAACCAAACTAACTTAAAGAATGGATCTAAGAATCAAATTAATTAATTGACATTGCCAAGAGAGGCCATCTTTCCCAAGCTTCGCAATTAAATCATTCCTTTCCCATCACCTATATTCATTCAATGCCYTGCAACCCTTTGAGTTATAAACACTTTCATTAACCCTATCTTTCTTTCATCACACACATATACCTAAGCCTTAGGAATTCAAATGGTGCRTAGGAARATACATGTGCAAAAAAGTAAGAAAAKATAAAAGAGCAAGATCTAAAGTGCAAAAAAATGAAAAGAAGAAATAAAAATTAAAAGAGCAAATTGAAGTTCAATTCAAAGCGAAAGCTCAAAGAAGCAAGAGTCAAAAAAGCACACAAYGTACCATGGGGGGGGGGGGTTACATCTTGGGATAATTTGAGCCTTTTCCCTTCCTTTTTTGAAACCTAAAACTTAGCCTATTATTACAACAAAAAAAGCCCTCTTACACGAGGCATTGTCCAATCATCAACAAGAACTACGATGGTCTGATTCCAAAAGGATACTTAGGAAGCCTCTTCTCGAGGTCCAACCCATAACCCAA
>SNQN01013623.1:0-12731 GCA_008642245.1 Bassia scoparia | reverse complement strand
TGTTTTTTTTTGTTTTGTTTTATTTTGAGAAGATCCACGTAGTTGAGATATGAAATATGATTTTATGAAACAAGTTTATATTTTTGGATTGTTTTTAATTTATCGAAAATGTTGCGAAATTTCTATAGAAATTAAAAATTTGGTTAATTTATACTTATATGTCACTTCACAAATATTCAAAATTCAATTATATATATAATATATATAATATATATTACTTATATATTATATATATATATTATATATATATACTATATATATTATATAATATATTATATAATATATATATATATATTATGTAACCAACAAATAGTATGTTAGCTGACAATAAATGCGCTTTAGTAACCATCACAATGTTGTGTTAGTACTTATAATGTGTTTTAGGTAACAACAAAACACATAGTCAAAGTAAAAAAATGATTATTTGTAACCATCAATTAAAAAAATGGTTTACGGTAACACCTGGAAATGTGTCTCCCCAAATGAGTAATCCGCTGATGAAACATACCGCGTCTCGCGTTTGTTTTCGACTCGGAAAGATGCTTTGAACCTCACGAAGTGGAAATACGTCGAGGTCGTACTCGGAACTATTGAGCCCAAAGGTCACTTAACAAGCAACATATCATTTCGCGTTTCTCGATAAACTCACAAGTTTTTCAAAGGTTTTCAAACAAATTACGCTGGCATTCTCGTGCCTTTTGTTCCATCTTGTGCGTCACATTTTTCTGAATCCCGCCAATATGTTTTAAATTATTTCTAATTTCTATGATTTTCTATGAAATTTTGCAATTGTTTAAATAGCAGAATACGCAGAAAAACGTGAATAGATTAGAAAATACTCGTCGGAAATACGTGAACCTTCTAGAACATCCTAGAAATCCTTGCTTGGAGGAGAGCAAGGGTGTCGAGTGCGTCGAATCAAGCCGGAAATCAAGGAAATCCAAAAATCGAGGAAATCGAAATATTTCGAGGTTTTTGGAAATATATACAAATCATTGAGCTATATAACGCAGATTTGAGCCTATATAACGCCTCACCACGAGCGTATATACGCTCCACATGCTGCTATACGCTCAACACATACCATACGAAGCTGCCAAAACCATAGTGGAAAGTGATGAAGCGTATATACGCTTGAGTTGAAGCGTATATACGCTCCCCACCTGCGTATATACGCTCAGTCCCTGAGCGTATATACGCAGGTTTATACTTCGTTTTTGCCTCTGCTAAAATACTTCCTTCCCTTGTCAGTCCGGACAGCTTCACAACTTTACACTCCGAGACACACTTCACAGACCAAATCACGAGGACCACATCTTATTCGTCTCTCCAAATATTCACAACACATTCGTTTTCAATTTCAAAGCATTCGAATCTGTCAAATCAAACAAGCGAAATTAAGTATACAATCTGTAGAATTACTCACCAAAAACCTGCTCGTTTCACTCTCTTTTTATTCCTTTGCTCTATTAATTTGGCATTAACTATTGTTACTAGTCTTTATTCATTTAAACCAATTAGGAAACTCACCTTTAATCGTCCAGTAATATGTAGTTTATTCTTAAACTTTTCATTAATTCCCTTGGTTTTTTGGATTTTCATTATTATACATATTTTATTGTCAATACTAACGCGTTTGTTTGTCTCCAATTAGCAATTCGATCGAAAAGGCGATTCCTTTGAGTTTTTAGTCTAACAATTTGATTGTTTGCAAGTGACCAAGTGAGAGGACACACATACATATTATTGCTCACTAACCTCTGTTTATATCTTGTTTATATATATCTTTACCACCTCGTATAATATTGTTTAAAAAAGACCGAATTTAATCGTTTGTCACATTAAATTCAGATAATCATGAACGACCGGTTTTCTAAGCACCTTATTAACATTGACTAACAATCAAGTGATCGCCTTGTCCATTATAGAAGTCTTTGTTTGTACATAATAGCAACTCACTTAGTAATTAGTGTGTTTTCAAGATCAATTCAATAGGCTCTTTTGAATTCAATTGTTATGATTTATGGAACTACAATGAGACCGATAGAGGCCGCTACATGCGGCGAATTGGGTTACAGATTCTGATTCGTACCATGTCCCCGAACCCACACTCTTGGTTACTGAACCTATTTTGGGGCCACTAGTTGGCACCAACTGTTTCGGGCGTCCGTGAATAACCTATATAGGCACCCGGTGCGATCCCCTCAATTCGACAACACACCCCAGCGCATTCACATGCGGATTCCCACGGTTCAACTCCATGACACTGAAGCTGAGTCACACGCCCTCCTAAGGCGGCGAAGCCCTACAGTTTTTGCGACTTCGTCTGGGAAATCACCTATGTGATGAGACAGACTTGAAAGTTCTCGTTGTCTCCATATTCACTAATCAATTGAATTTTGTCTTGTGACCCTTTCGACTAGGTCAATATGTCCAGCGCACTTGTCTCATATGGCCATGTTCTATGCACGAGATCACTTAAGGGGATACCTTCGTTGGCATGTGCGTTAACTGGATCACATGGCTAAGGTAAGTCCTATCCCGCCCCATGCCGCGTACTGCACGTGTTACTAATGGTGTATATAAGGGTATCACAGGCCATACATCACCAATTTGTAGGTGGTGAATGTACCACAGCTTCTATTATAGGCATGGAACACTATCAGACTTAACCAAGATCCGACCTATCATTCCACTTAGATCTGACCTTAAAGTGAATAAATATGGATTTGTGATTTCAACATTACAATGTGTGTTAACATTTGCGACTCTTCATTCAGTCCAGCCCAGCTCTTAACTCTATGTTCAAACATGAAGTTCGATGATCCATTAGGCCCATTCCCAATCCAATTTTTATTCAAAAACTCCATCGACCTAGAATCTGACTTAGAGATTCGGATTCCAATCCAAGAATCTACTTAAGCTGACTTAGACGACCTTTATAACCCCTTAAACCTAAATATAGTCAATTCAATCATTAATCAAGACCTAAATCTGAATTAGGTTCAACCCAAAGCCTTGAATCTGAATTAGGTTCGCCTCAACTTCAATCTCAAGAACCTTAAAACTGAAAAACTAGGTCGATATAGACTCACCCTAGGAAACTTTACTTCAATGCCTTAGGCCCAGTCAATTTCAAAGTGCTCGTAGGTCTAAGAGGTCCTTAATTCTGAAATAGGGCCCATCTTAGTTTTGAATCTCTCTCAAGTCTAGCACCTTAAACATCAGATATTAAGTCTAGCCATTCACAGTCTACTTTCGATTCAATTCCTTAAGTCCAGAACCTCAAGACGAGTTAGTTTTTCTCTAAAGTTTCCAAGTAGACCAATTTCTGTTTTCGTGGGTCTTAAAGTCTAAAAATCTTATTCAGAAATAGCAAAAGACTCGCAACTGCTCTGGGCCCATATAGAGCAAGAGTTCAAACAAATCCTACCTTCCAGTGTCTCTTGACCCTCCATCATCCACAAAAAAAAGCTAATCCTATACTCTTGGCCAACTGGAAAAACATCAAAACACCACTACCATCGAACTCATGAGTCCCTTAAGGCGTGGGTCATTGATCTGCGCGGCCTCTCTGATTGAGTCATAGGTCTAGTCTTGCAATATGTCCCTTTCAAATTCCTGTCCCTTGAGTCTATGTAGTCTTCATTCCTAATACAATAGCATGTACTTTCATGTTTCTTATCACAATAAAATTATTCATTTTTGCGCATATCATTCTTCTACAATGCAATCTCAACACTCATTCAAGGCACAATTGTTTACACTAATTTAATATGTTTTGAATTGAACATCATCCCATAAGAAGAGGCCTTCTTTCACAGCCCCAACAGGATATACCACCTCCCTTCCAACCCTGTCAACATCAAATAAAAATCCCTTGCAAACCTTTTGGCACAAACACTATCTTTACCTATTTCTTCAATCACCCACATCAACCTAACCCTTTGGACCAACGGTGCGTAGGACAAAACCGTGCAAAAAGAAGAAAAAGAAAATATAACTGGCAAAAGAAAAAACATGAAAAAAAAAGAGAGCAGAAGATTCAAAGTTCAACACAAAAAGCGTTCAAAAATGCAAATCAATGTCAAAATCCACACAAAGCCCAGAATCAAATAAAACGCAACGAAGTCTAAGACAGCACACTGTCGCACCGTGGGTACTCATCAACGTTTTTACACCCTCAAACACAGCCTAACATTACAACCACGAAAGCCTCTCAACACGAGCATTGTTCAAATCATCATATCAAACTACGTGGTCTGATCCGTGAAGGATAGTAAAGCTCTTCTCGAGTTCACCGCAAATAACATTAACATCATTTGAGCCTTCTGGAGTGCTTTCGACTTGCTAAAGATTTGATAATGTTCCATCTAAACCCTGACATAGACTCATATTGAACCACATCATCAGCAATCCCAAGCATCTAGACACATCTTTGACCTAGCCATAAATTTGACCCTTATTTCCGAACCATAGCCTATTCTTGTGCACCTTCAAAGGACTCATTGACTCATCCCAAGAAGTAAAAGCCACCTGACCTTATGGTTCAGTACATTGCATTGCGAACTCATCCATACAATCTAATCCGCCTTCCCTTTTGACTCTAAGCCGTAACTACATTGTCTCAAAGCCTCGCTGGGGCTCGTCGCCATCTGGCTCTCTTAATTCCAGTCTGGGGCTTCTTGTCTCCTAAGGCCCTATTTACGTGTTCAAGTTCCTATTGCTATCAAGTGGAAATCCTGAAAATCCACTTTGACCCTGTCTCTTATCCACATCAAAGCACGTGTCTCAGCCAAGTTATCAAGTAACGTTCCAAATGTCACCTTTCTCTAAGTCACTCTTCAAATGGACACTCTTCTCAATTGGCACTTAGTACTAGGATTAGATCTAGTATCCGTCCTTCATTCTAGAACCAAAACAAACTTCTATAGACACAACATCTTCACAGACTTTCAAAGGCTCATTCAAATCATGTCAAATCACCTAGACAATCACTTCCAAAATCATGTCTAGGAATCAACCTAACAAACACTTGCAAATCATGTCTTGAAACCAGACCTAGACAAGCCACTTAAAAGACTCTCGTCAAATCCATGTCTGAACCAACCTATACAAGCCACTCAAGACTCTCTCAAAACCATGTCTAAAAACCAGACCTAGACAAAGACTCCTTCAATGACTCTCCAGAATCATTTCTAGAATTCAGACCTAGACAAAGACTCTTTCAAAATTCAAAGACTCTCTCCAACCATTCTAAAACCAGACCTAACAAGACCTTTCAAATCATGACTCTCTCAAATCTAGTCTAAATCAGACCTAGACAGACCTCTTTCAAATTCAATGGGCTCTTGCCCTTTTTCAATCTCAAGGGTCACAAGTTACAAGGTCAACAATTGCAAAATGCAAAATTTCGTAGACGTAAAAACAGACCTATGTCTCCACCCAAGGTAGTCCTTAATCCTGAACTTAGGCTATTCATTTTCAAGTCAATGCTCATTTCTTCGGAAAGCATGGGACACCCTGGCATTTTCTCCAGGTCAGCCGAACTGGGGAGACCCGCTCAAGGACTCAGACACATACAAGACATCAAACCACATGGACACCGCTACAGTAAAACAACCTTTGTTTTGCACGGTACCGGCCGAAAAAGGCTAACTCAGGTCGAGAACGTCTTGAAGTTTTGCTCTCCGGTCCCGAATCAAATACTTTGACTTTCGTCTAGAACTATCAACTCTCCAGACTCATCAAAGTGGGCTTCTGTAGACACCTGAAAATGTGTCTCCCCAATATGATAATCCGTGATGAAACATACCGGTCTCGCGTTTGCGACTCGAAAAGAGCTTAACTCACGAAAGTTGGAAATAACGTGAGTCGTACTCGGAACTATTGAGCAAAGGTCACCTTACAAGGCAAAACATATTTCTTTGGTTTTCTCGATAAACTCAAAAGGTTTCAAAGGTTTATCAAAACAAATTACGCTGGCAGATTCCTCTGCTTTTTGTTTTCCATCATGTGCGTCACATTTTTTCTGAATCCGCCAATATTTTAAATTATTTCTTCTAATTTTTTCTATTATGTTTCTATTGAAAATTTTGCAATGTTTAAATACGACAGAATACGCAGAAAATACGTGAATAATTAGAAAATACTCCGGAAATACGTTTGAACTTCTAAACCATCTAGAAATCCTCTGCTTGAGAGCAAAGGGTGTCTAGGTGCGTCGAATCAAGGAAATCAAACGAAAAAATCGAGGGAAATCGAAATATTTCGAGGTTTTTGGAAAGTATATACGAAACATTGAGCGTATATACGCAGGATGCTAGCTATATACCGTCACCAGGAGCGTATATACGCTCCACATGCTGCGTATATAACGCTCAACACATACATACGAAGCTGCCCAAAACCAATGAAAGTGATTTGGAGCGTATATACCTGAAGGATTGAGCGATATACGCTCCCCCACCTGCTATTACCTCATCATGAGCGTATAACGCGAGGTTTTTGTACTTCGTTTTTGCCTCGTGCCTATAAATTACTCCCTTGCCTTGCTCAGTCCGTACGCTTACACAACTTTACAACCTCCGAGACACACTTCACAGACACAAGTCACGAACACATCTATCCTCCTCAAATATTCAAAACACATTCGTTTTCAATTTCCAAAGCATCGATTCTGTTCGATCAAACAAGGCGAAATAAGGGTATAAATCTGAGATTACTCGACCAAACCTCTCTTCACTCTTTTTAATCCTTTTGTTCTATATGAATTAACTATTGTTATGATTTTATTATCAATTTAAACGAAGTAGAACTCACCTTTAATCTTCATGTAAATATGTAGGTTTTTCTTAATATTTCATGTTCCTGGTTTTTGTTTCATTATTATACATATTATTATGTCAATACTAACCGTGTGTGTTTGTCGTCAAATTAGCAAATTCGAATCAAAGGCGATTCCTTTGATTATTAGGCTAAGCAATTTGATTGTTTGACAGTGACAAGGTAGAGGAGGACACAACATAACATATATATGCTCACCTAACCTCATGTTCAATCCTTGTTCATATAATATGCTTTTACCACACTCGTATATATTGTTAAAAAAGACCGGAATTTAATCGTTTGTCCACATTAAATTCAGATTAATCATGGACACACCGGTTTCTAATCACCTTATTTAAGCATTGACGAACAATTCAAGTGATCGCCATGTGCCATTATAGAAGTTTTGTGTAACATAATAGCAACTCACTTATAGATTAGGGTTTTCAGATCAAATTCAATAGGCTCTTGAATTCAATTGTATGATTTATGGAACTACAATGAGACCAGATGAGGCGCTACATGACGGCGAATTGGGTACAGATCTGATTCCGTACCATCGTCCCCGAAACCACCACCTTTGGTACTGGACCTATGTTGGGGCCACTAGTTGGCGGCACCAATGTTTCGGGCGTCCGTGAATAACCTATATAGGCACGGTGGCGATCCCCTCAATTCGACAACACACCCCAACGCATTCACATGCGGATTCCACGGCTCAACTCCATGACACTGAAGCTGAGGTCACGCCCCTCCTAAGGCGGGGCGAAGCCCTACAGTTACGAATAACATACTGATGGTAACCATCATATTGTTGGTTACCAATAAAATGACTTTAGGTAACTGCCACAGAGGTAACCATCGATGTTGGTTACCTAAAGCCCAAAAAAGTTGGTTACCTATGGCAATTTTTCTACTAGTGATTTTGAGAATTTAGTCTCTCATGTTTGGCAGATTCCAATCCCTGGAGTTGCTATGCTTTCAGTTTCTCAGAAGTTGAAAATTCTCAAGMAAAAGTTTCTAGATCTGAATAATTCTAGTTATGTTGGTATAGTGAATAAATTTCAAGTTCTTAAGCAACAATTAGCTGATATTCAAAAGCAGATTCATTCTGATTATCACAACCAGGCTCTTCTTGCTTAGGAAGAGAAGATTGCTCATGAATTTACTTTTGTCAAGAAAGCTTATTATTCCTTTTTACAGCAAAAGGCAAAGATCAAATGACTGTAGGTTATTAGAGATGATAACACTGCCTACTTTCACAGGAGTTTGAAGGGTAAACATTACAGGCAAAGGGTTGTGGCTATTTAGGATATGTATGGAAAGTGGTGTAATGAGTCTATTGCTATTTCTACAGCCTTTGTGAATTATTACACTAATCTGTTGGGATCTGATTCAGGTGCAGAATGTTTGGTGCAGTCAGATATTATTATTGAAGGTTCTATTTTATCTGGGGAGCACCAGAATCTTTTGACTCTTTCTTTTACTAAGGAGGAGATCAAGGAAGTTCTATTCTCTATTCCTGGGGATAAGTCACCAGGTCTAGATGGATATAATAGTCATTTCTTTAGAAAAGCTTGGCACATTATAGGGGATGAGGTTTGTACTGCTATCTCCCAATTTTTTGAAACTCGYAAGCTTTTGAAATCCATCAATTGCACTACCTTAGCTTTAATCCCTAAAATATCTCATCCTAGCTCTGTTATGGATTTTAGACTTTTTGACTGTAGCAATGTGTTGTACAAGACAATTACTAAGCTCATCTGTTCCAAGTTGGTGAAGGTGCTCCCTCTTTTGGTGGCTCAAAATCAAACAAGTTTTGTGGCAGGCAGACATATTGTGCAAAATATTAGTAATTTGCAAGATGTCATTGGGAAGTATGGTAGGAAGTCCAGTCCTCCTGGTTGTGTTCTCAAATTGGATATAAAAAAAGCCTATGATTCTGTCAAATGGAAGTTTTTGGAAAATATGTTGAGTGCTTTAAATTTCCCTGTGCTTTTTATTCAGAGGTTTATGGCTTGTGTTACTTCTCCATCCTTCTCTCTTTCTATTAATGGTCAATTAGAAGGCTTCTTTCAAGGGAAGTGTGGCTTAAGGCAAGGAGATCAAATGTCCCCCATGTTATTTGTATTGTGTATGGAATACTTGTCTAGAATTCCCTCTTTTGTTGGGAAGTCCAAGGGGTTCCAGTTTCATTCCAGATGCTCTCGGATGAAGCTAAATAATCATCTTGTCTTTGCAGATGATTTAGTTATTTTCAGTATGGGTGATTTTGGTTCTGTTAGCAAGATTTTGAGAGGATTGGCTACCTTTGCTTCTGTTTTTTGGTCTTATTGCAAATGCAGGAAAGTCCAATGCCTACTTCTTCAATGTTGATAATGTAGTGAAGGATCAGATTTTGCAATTCTCAAGTTTCAAAGAGGATTCATTCTCTTCGTTTTTCGATAATTGGGCATGGTTGTGAGTTCTAAGAAGCGCAGTGTGGATGATTGTTGTGTCCTAATTGATAAAATTGCTAGGAGGATTCGGCTGTGGGGTTGTAGAACCTTGAGTTATGCTGCTAGAACTCAATTGATCAACTCAGTGTTGATGACTATGCACATTTATTGGTCCTCTATCATTATGTTGCCTAAGAGAATCCTTAAAGGTGTTATGGATATTTGTCGAAATTTTCTTTGGGAAGGTAGAACTGTGTATTCTTAGGTTCCCCCAATTGCTTTGGATATTGTCTGTAGACCAAAAAGGGAAGGAGGATTGGGTGTGCATGATTGCTTTCATTGGAATGTAGTTGCTATGGGTAAGCATGTCCGGGGTATAGCTCAGAAATAAGATAGTCTTTGGGTTAAATGGGTTCATCACTTATATTTGAAGGGGAAGACTTGGAAAAGGTTTCAATGCTCTGCTACTGTTAGTTGGAGTTGGAAGCAAATCTGGAATGTTAAGGATCTTTTGAAACATGGCTATGATGGGGATACTTGGAGGGCTAACCCTGCTGGTTATATTATACAATTGCAAGTGGATATGATTGGCTTCGACATCATAATGATTTGGTCATTTGGAGAAATTAGGTGTGGAATAGAGCTAATGTGCCTAAGCATAGCTTTATTTGTTGGTTCATGCTTTGGGGGAGGGCTAAGGTTCGGGCTAGAATTTTTGAGCTCAAGCTAATCCCTAGTGCTCTTTGTCCCCTTTGTAATGYTTTTGATGAGAATATTGGGCATTTGTTATTTAATTGTTGCTATGCTAAGCTATGCAGCCAGCTGCTTGAAACTAAGCTTCAAACCTACTGTCATCCTGATTCTTTACTGGATTTGGTTGGAAAAATTCAGAGTACTCAGGGGAGGATTCTACGGAAAGTGTTTTGGTGTTGCTTTGCTGCTTTGGTGTATCATATTTGGCGACAGMGAAACCAAGCTTTGTGGCATTTTCAAGTGCAGCGACCTTCTGTAGTGGTTACTACTTTGTGTCATGAAGTTTATCATAAATGTCAGTTTATTCTTGCTAAGGACATGTCTAGTAACCATCTTCTTAGGCTTAGGTCTTTGTTGATTGCTAGTTGATTTTCTTTTGGCTTGCTTTGAGCTCTGTTGGAGTTGTGTTTTGTTATTGTTGTCTAGTTGTTAGCACATGTTCCCTTCTTTGAAGGTGGTAGGGTGTTTCTTTTTGTTTTGTAAGTTTAGTTGTTTTCATAAAATTTCTTTTTACCTTTTCCAAAAAAAAAAACTAAAACGAATCCTGACCTGGATCTGTCTGCCCTTTTTTTTTAAAAAAAAATGTTTTCTGAAATTTGCTGAATGTAAATCAATACGACTGATCTAATATTTTAATGTTTGATATTATGGCCGAAAAATACCAAACCCACCCAAGTTTAAGGAAGTAAGTAACTATACTCAAGTTTAACAAATCAAGTAAAGCTATATATTTTGTAATAGTTAGATTTAAAAACTCTTGGAAGTTTTTTTTTTAATATTGTAAATGTGTATTTTTGTTTGAAACTTTGAATATGTTCTACTTTAATCATGTATGATTGGTTGTGAACTCGCGAATGATGGGAGACGTGAGGAGGATGTATGTTGTGTTTTGGACTTTATGATCGAAAACTTAATTTATTTTGTGTTTTATTATTTGAAGTAATAAAATAGTATACGATCCATTTAGGACCCAGTTAGAACACAGATCAGGGTCCTAAAAATTAGGACCCTTATGGATACGGGTAGGACATAGATGGACCATACGCGGATCCGATCCATTGAAATCAGTAGATATGAGTAAACAAATAAAAGGATGAAAGTAGGTAGTTTTGCACAAAAATTTATAATCTAGGTAATTTTCTCACAAAATTGAGCCAAAACTAAGTAGTTTTGGACAAAGTCTCTATTGAGTCTCTTAGGTTTTGAATGATGACAAACAGAAACACTAAACAGGAAATAGGACATTGTAAATGTGAATATAGTTGGTGGGGAAACAACTGTAATTAGAATAGTGTTTCTTTAGACAAGTTCTTACTCATATGTGTTATCTATTGAACTAACTTGACTATATGTTGGGAATAGTTGGTTGTATAAAGYTCCATGTACTAGTGGGAAACCAGTAGGAATTGTTCCCTCGATTGCTATGCTAAAAAGCAGTCTTATACTTATTATTGTGCATTAACCTTGTTACATGTGCAGTAGCTAAATTTGATTCCAAGACTTGGAACATGAAGGCCTTTCGAAGACATTCGAAGAAATATGCATTGCTCATAATTGAAATATTCAAGGAAGATTCAAGTTTTTTAAGATTACATAAAAAGAAGATTTGTACTTTATTGTTTTTCTAGGTTTTTCATGTAATGTGCTCTGTAGTATGATTTATATGTTTGGGTATTATAAGTGCTTATAAGTGCAATGAGTTATGTTGTGAATTCTTGTACAAAGCTTGGAACAGAATTCATAACATACTCAAAATAGGGAACTGTACGGGCGTTGGGGCGTCACCGGGTCGGACTGGGTCCGGTCCCTCTGCTCAGGAGGGCTACAATTTAAGGGTGGCTCGGTTTGTTTGCTAGAATTGAATTCTTGCTTTTGCATATTGTGAGTATGCTGGAGTTGTGTGTTATACTCGAAATGAGTAGAGGATGTTGAGTTCCTTAAGTTTTGAATGATGACAAACCATTACAGGAAACAGGATGATTAAAGTATGAATGTAGTTGGTTCTGGAACCAGCTAGTTTAGATACTTGTTTCCCTAGACAAGTTAATATTTTAATGAGAATGCTTTGAAACTAACTTGTTTATTACAGGAACAGCTGATTACATAAGAGCTCATTCACTGGTGCAGAACCAGTACGAGCTGTTTCCTTGACTGTTATTATGAAGAACAGTCATATATCTTTTGTTGCATGTTAACATTGTTATATGTGCAGTAATAGATCGATTCCAAGACTTGAAGTGTGAATCCTTTCGAAGATATTCGAAGAAGAAAGCTGTGTTCAAAGATTGAAATAATTGAAGGAAAGATTCAAGTTCTTGAAGATTGCATGAAAATTCGAAGAATTGTAATTTAGAGTTTAAATTAAGGATTTTTAAGTAATATGCTCTGTAGTATGATTAAATGGAAATGAGCTAAATGCTTAAGTGTTTTGAGTATGTTGTGAATTCTGGTACAAAGCTTGGAACAGAATTCATAACACACTCAAGGAACCAAGCTGGGGAACCAGCTTAGTTCCTGAATGGAATGTTGGCTGCAGTTTTGAAAAGGGTTTTTCTAAAATATTTTCAAAGGATATTTGTGAAAGATTATTTGCAGCTGGAATTATAGATGGATATATGTATATTACCTTAAAACTAGGAGTATATATCTTGTTCGATCAAAATCTTGGATAAAATCGAACAAGATAAATACTTTCCATAAAACTAATCTTTC
>SNQN01013617.1:0-11856 GCA_008642245.1 Bassia scoparia | reverse complement strand
CATATCATTTCATTTCTTCATTCATTATTCATGTCATTCATTCATTCTCATTCATTCATTCATTCATATCATTCATTCATTCATTCATTCATCATTATTCATTCATTCATTCTCCCCATTCTATTCATTCATTCATTCATATCATCATTCATTTCATTCATTCATTTCATTATTCATTCATCATTCATCATCAATTCATTCATCTTCATTCATTCATTTCATCATGTCATTCTTCTCATTCATCCATCATTCTATTTCATCTTTACACATCAGTCTCTGATTTCTGGAGTTTAGAGTTTTAGTATTTTCCGTCTTCTTTTGCTAAGCTAGAGAGAGAAACCACCATTAGAGAGTGAAGAGAGAAAGCTTGTAATCCTTCAATACTTAGTCTGTTTCATGAAAGATTCTGCATTTCTTTGGTAATCAACTTCTTTACTTCATTTCCTTTTAGTTATTGAATTTATTATTGTTAGATTCTTGTTAGACGTTGTCTTAATTGATTGCAAATATGGTTTCATGCTAGTAGTTTAGTTATTGCTTTACCTTGTTATTTCTTCGATGTTGCCTCTTCTAGGCTAGATTTTTAACTAGGGCAGGGGATGCTTGAATTTTTTTATGGCTTGATTGAATGTGGGTTTGATTGGAGTTGATTGATTGCTTGTTGAACCTTCAAGGTGCCTTATGATGATGTGAGGCTTGGTCATCTTTATGTTGCTTCTTATGTTATGTTAGTGGTGCACGAAAGTGACTCTAAGATAGTGAAGATTTGTCAAGTTCTTGATCCCGACCACCGCGGTGGAATTGGTAGCGGTGTCATAGGGTGCGCGAGAGTGACCCTTGGTGTTGGGTCCATAGGCCCTAAGTAAGGAGTTCGGCCAATTCGTGACCCGGGTTTTGTTGAGAGTTGGATAGTAGCCAAGTAATCCCAACCTTGTGTTTTCTCTTAGCTTCTTAATCGCTAGTTTCTAATCTCCGTTATTACTTTTGCAAACAATTGTTAGTCGTAGATTGTTAATGGTTATAAAAATTTAAAAAAACTCTTGTGACTGTGCTTCGATCGTAATAAGCACGACATTTGCTTCCAGGATTCGAGCCCTTACTAAGCTATACCTACCAACTTGGTAGAGTTAGGTTTTTAAAGGCTTTTTTAGTCTTTGCACAAATGCCTTAGAACTAAACTGACACGTTGCAAGGGCCGATATTAAGATTTTTGGCGCGCATGTGTCGGGAAGAACTTTGGCCTGTGTGCTTTTTTTTCTCGTTTTCTTACTTTTCGCGTTGTTATTGGGTTTGTTCATTTCACGTGAGTGAAAACAAGGGCTCAAAGAGCTCCAAGCTTATATACCCCCGTGAAAATGTTCCTATTTTTAGTCGCTCTAGTACTTTTTGGAGGTGGGTTACTTACGTTGTCTTTAAAAGATATAATAAAAGCTTCAATTTTTGCCTGGGTGGCTTTATAATGTATTAAAAGAAACAACGAGGCTTTTAAGAAACTGGAGCTAGCTAGGAGCTTTTAGCGTTTGGACAGTTGAGAATGAGGTTGTAGAGGTTGTTAGGTATGTGTGGTGTGTTAAGAACTGAGGACTCCATGGCTTAGTAGAGGTTCGCCGTTTCGTGTAAGCTTGTGTTGAATGATATGGGAGAGGTGCCCAAAAAATTCGTGATCAGAACAACCAGGATTTTCCTTGATCCAGATGCTCTCGGAAGGGACTGTTGAAGACGTGAAGTTGGCATTTGATCCTCGGGTATGTAATGTTGCGGGTTGGGTGATTCGGATCTTGTAGAGTGTTCATTACAAGGTAAGGAAAGATGGTAGGTGAAGATGGTCTCGAGAGCCTCAATCGCACTTAATTCCGCGCTTCCTAAGCCGTCTTTGTCGTGGGACTGTTGGGTCGACGTGGTTTCGTGTGTGTTGTGTAGTAGTAGTTGGTGTTGATTGTATGGACGAGATGGAGGCTTACGGGTGGGTATTCTTGATTTACCAATGTGACTGACGTAAAAAATTTCACTTTTCACCCTCAATAGTATCATACATGAGTTCGAATGGAGCATAGTTCTTTTTTTCGGTTTGTTGCATTACATTGAAGATTGAGTTATAGTACGTTCAGCTTGAGGCGGGTTCTTGGAGTGTGGTGCGTGGCTGATTTTACCAACAATACGTAATGTGACAACCTATGTTTGTGGGTGTAGCGTGGTGTTAGAAAGATGGTCTCCCGGAAATAAGTGAACAAAAAAGTAAGTCAGTGATGAACATACCGGTGCGTTCTGCGATTGTTTCGACTTAGAAAAATGCTTTGAACTCAATAAATAGTTGGAGAATACGACTGAGGTCATAAGACTCTGGGGAACTGATTAGGAGCAATTAGGACACTAAAAGGGGCAAAAAGAAAAAAACATGTTCTTTTTTATTGTTAATTATTTTGCTATTTTTTAATTAGTTTTTCTTTGCTATTTTTTAGGTTTTATTTAAAAAATTGTTATATTGGTGATCTTCACCAATAATTTTCCAGTTTTCATTGCATTCTTTCCGCTTCAAACATTTTCTGAAGCTCGACTAGTATTTTTTGAGATTATTTTTCTGATTTTTCTATATTTTCTATGATTTTTAATAACGTGTTATTAATACGCTGCAGAAGATGAACGAACTGATTGACAGAGAGAGTGTTAAAAAAAATACAAATTAAGACAAATATTCCGGACAACGTGGAAACCTTCTATGAACACAGTCTAGAACCCTTGCTTGAGAGAAGGGTGTCTAGTGCTGTCGAATCAAAGCGAATCAATCGTTTTATGGGATAAACGTAAAATCGGAAGGAAAGTTAAATAAATACGCGGAGGAGTATACGCTCACGACCTTGGTATATACGCAGGGCTCTCTGCGTATATAACGCAGGTCCCACTCTATATACTTCAGACCCTTATATACCGCATCTCTCCTGGCGTATATACGCAGGGTTTTCTCCTCTTTATCCCCTCGCGCCTATATACGTGCTTGCTCTCTCCGAAAACACGCGATTGTTTTTTTTCCGGACTGACCTGATGACACTTCTATTCATTTATTCTCTGCGTCCTTGTGTGAACTGTGCGGCTCTCGAATATGCCTCTCGTTTCATACATCTGGCTAAACGGCACATTCGGTGTCGTGTTGTCGTTGAAGATTCTAAGGGCATAGGTAGTGGTGCGATGGATTCTGGATTGATTCAGTGGTCCGATTCAACAGAGGACGATAACAGACGGATATAATGACGTCTGTGGTAGGATGATTGGACGTATAGCTACGTAGAGATGAGAGCGTGGTCTACTCTTTTGGTTCTTTGTTGTTACTGTCATTCTTATAATGTTCCTGGTTGTACTTTATATTTGGACGCTAATTATTATGTGTGTGGCGGTAGTTATAATGTCAAAGTTAACGTAATCATATGCAGACAATGGTGAGAGAAATCAGGTCGACTGTATTGGGCATTGTCGAGATGTAATATGTAGGATTGTGTCATTAACGTTGCAAATTCGTGCTATCAGATATATCTTTGTCGAGCGTAAATTGTTTGGTGGTCGAAGGTTGTCGAGTGCGCGGAAGACTGTCAAATACGGGGGTGGGTTTAGTTCTCAGCTGTGCTAGATTAGGCTTAGTCATTCTAGTGTTTGTTGTGGTATGTCTGAATAGCTATAATGATGCTGAGGTGGTTTCGATAATGGCAGAGGAATCGGAGTCGGGACTGTTGTTATAGTTTTTGTTTTTTAGTTCTTAATGTTGTTATGTTTTACATTGTGGTAGTGGAAGGACGTTGGATTAAAGTGGAAGAGGGGACTGTAATTGATGTGTAGTTGTGCTGAGCGAGAGAGGGCAGCGAGGTGAGGGAATAGTGGAGGGGGGGCACTATGGGGGTGCATATACAGATTAGTTGATGCTTATATGCACGGCTGTATTGATTTTCATGTGTTTTGTTTTGGCGACGCATGTGTGGGGGGATAGGTATGTAGAGATGTCACTGTATAACTTGTAATTTGCTTGTATAGCAAGAGCCGGGAGGATCGAAATTTAGGTCGCGTTGTGCACATAATAAGTATGGTCAGATTGTAAATCATGGACGGTAGGCTGGTTTATGGATCACCGTATTATTAATATTGACTGTAAAGCATCAGAGTGATGCTTTTGTAGTTCCATTTAGAGGGTGTACGGGTAGAAGTATTTGTGGGTGTTGGTGACATAATAAGCCAAATCAGCGGCAGTAGATTATATTTAGGGTTAGTGGCCGGCTTTTGGTTCAAGATTATCAAAAGACTAGCTTCTTTGAGATGTACAGTTGTTATGAGACTTTATGTGAATTCGTACATGAGTATGACATGGAGAGTCAGGTTGGAGTAGAGTCGGTCGGCTAAGCAGATCTGGGGACGGATTGGGGTTACTGATTGCGAGTCAACCGTGACCGTGTGATGTCCTGGAACGTGGATGCCCGACTGTTGGTTAAATCTACGGTGCGGACTATTTTGTGGGGCCTACTAGAGTTGGGCGAGCTAATGTTTCGTGCGTTGCGTGGAAAGACCTATATAGGCAGCGGTGGTCGATCCGCGTTACAATTCCGGACAAAAGATGTTTCGCCAGGGAGCGAGGAGGGTGGTGTGAGGACGGATGAGTCGAGTTTGTAATGGCATTGCAGCGATTCGGACGGGGACGGATTGGGGGCAGAGGTGGGTTGCAAATTGCCTCCAAGTGTAAGGGCTGCGGGAGGCTTAGGATGGGATCAGCCTAGAGTGGCTCGCCTGAAAGAAGGCGGGGGGCGGAAGCGGCTATCAGTTTAGTTGGCGGTGAACGTAGTGCACTGAGGGGATAGATGCAAGATGTTCTGTGTATTTGGTGAGTGGGACAGCGTTAATGGAAAGTCTCGGTGGTTTATAATTCAGATGGAACTGCAAGTGAGAATTTGATGCTTGTAGACCGCTCTGTTGCGAATAGGGTCATATCCTTAGGCGCTCCTTGGTCTCCAAATATGTGGCTAGTGTTCTAACTGGTGTACTCGGAGATCACGTATAAGTATGGGTGGGGTGGGTAGGTCGGTGGGCAAATTTACTCGTGTTTCTGGGGTGTGCGCGTATGTGGTTGTGGTGAATTATATGGAATCACATGGCTAGGTAAGTTCCTATCCGCCCATGCCGGTGTATGCATTGTGTATAGATGCGTGTATATTAAGGGGGTATCGACCATACATCACAATGTTGTGGTGGTATTGGATCGCCAGCTCTACTCTTCAGGCAATGGTCACTCTATCAGCTAACCAAGCCGACTTATAGTTACTTAGATCTGACCTTAAAGTGAATAAATTGGATGTGTTTAAATCAATGTGCTTGTTTACTTGTGACTCTTCATTCAGATCCAAAATTCTTAACCAACCAACTAAGCAGTCCTTAAGTCCATGGTTCAAGACATGAAGTTCGATGATCCATTAGTGCCCATTTCAAAGTCAATTTCAATCCAATTCATTTTCAAACTTCAATTCGAGTCTGCCAAATCCAGAATCTTAAGTCGACTTAGATTGACTTGATTGAACCTTAAACCCTGAATTAGGTTCAATTCAATCTTAATTCAAGAACTTGAATCTGAATTTAGGTTCAATTTATTTCACCCAAGAGCCCTTAAAGTCTGAATTAGGTTTCGCATCAACTTTCAGACCTTATAAGACGAACTAAGGTTTTCGATTATGACTTAACCCAGGAACTTTGATTCAAGGCTAGGTCCATTCAATTCACGTGGCTCGAGGTTAAGGAGGTCTTTTTTTGAAATAGGCCCATCTTAGGTTTTGAATCTTTCTCGAGTCTAGCATTCAATATTGAATTAAGGTTTAGCCATTCAAGTCACATTCAAAGTCCAGTTTTCACAAAATCAACACTCGAAACTTTAGTCCTTTCAAAAAAAACCGTGTCGAGTCCCAACTAAGTCGGAGTTTCAGTCACGAATCCCGTGATAGGCAAAGAGGCAGAAGTCAACAAATCTCACCGTCTCATGCACAAAAAGGCCCTATTCTCTTGACACCTCTCATGCAATCCACAAGAAAGCCCTTAATCCTAAACCCTCCTGCCGCAATCTGAACAAACAATCAAAACACACTACAAAAAAGCCTCATTGAGTCCACTCCAAGGTGCGGCATCAATGTTTCCGTGCGGCGGGGTTCCTAACAAATAGTTGGAGTTATTAGAGTCGTAGTGTGTCCTAGCTTATATCCTTTTTAAATTCCTGTCCTTGTTAAATGATGAGTTGTAGTCTCTTCTATACAATTAAATGAATGAATGAATGAATGAATGAATGAATGAATGAGGTAATGTGTACTTGGAGAATAAGAAATGTACTACTTATACAATCTCCCAAAAATAGGAATTTTCGTGTCAAATCGCAAGTACAGTCGACTAAAGAAGCGTCCGGTCCAAATGCCCAAGCGTCCGCTTCGTGCCAACAATGGTGAGATGCATAATAATACTTAAGCGTCTGCTTTTAGAGATGAAGCGTCCGCTCCATTGACTAGAGCGTCCACTCTAAAGGTTAGAGCGGACGCCTAAAACCTTCGGCGTTTCAAATAAGCGTCCTCCTTGTTGTTAGCTCTGAACCRCAGAGCGTCCGCTCTAAGAAGGGGAGAGTACGCATCTTGGAGCGTCCGCCTGCAACTCTCGACAATTGTGMCCAAAGTAGAGTAGTTGGAGCGTCCTCTTCAAGTGGCAGACTTCAACTCTAGCAATACTTCCTTGCTCCAAGCTTCCTCACTTTGATCAAAGTCCTTCTAATGTTTCTGATCCTGCCCACTTGGAATCCAAGAATGGCTAAATGGATTCCGTATCTGCAKTTAAGTAGAAAAGGAAATGAAAATGGGGCTTGATACATCGCCAATGGAGAACAATGCAAGAAAACCCCGAAAACATGGGAAAATCTCATAAATCGTACAAACCAAGGACAAAGACCCACAATTAACAAATTAAGCSAAAAAGGTACCGAAACGAACATAGGACTAGCCATAATGAGGGTGAAATAAGAYGGAAAAGTGGCTCAAAAAGCCACTAATCAAGCAGATCAGTCACTCTTTCTCAATTGCCCTCTACTGTTTCAGTCTTGACCAGGTTGGGCAAACCCAAAGTTGTCCAATTGAGCAGCAAGATTGAAGGAGTCTCAAGCKAAAATAAAGGTGCCCAYGAGGCAGAAGTTGATCAAAGGGGTGACAAATCAAACGAAGATAAGAAACTAGAAGATGATCTAGCTCTTGCTAAAGTAAAGAGAAAGGTCAAGAAAAAGGCTAGGTTAGTCAAAGAAGCAACTGCCAGCCAACTACAAGCAAACGCAGTTCATGTGGATGAGGAAGCTTTGCAAAAGGGGATGCTTAAAGTTTTCTCTAATAAGGAGCCTCATTTGAAGAATGAAAATGACTAGAAAGAGAATTCAGAAGAAGGAATTCATAAGGAGAAATCTCATTCGGGCTATGTCTAGATAGAGAGGTCAAAAGGGGATTTGCTTGAAACCTAACCCAATTTGGGTCCTATCCAGACAGAGAAGTTGAAGGAAGATATTCCTACAACCCAGTCTCATTTGGACGGGAGTCGGCGAGAGAAGTTGGAAAGGAATACTCCAGACCCAGGCTCATTAGAACAGAATCCGGAGGGATGGACCTTGTGAAGAAGGTTTCCAATCGGAGCCTCATTTAGCCACGAAATTTCTTCAAATAGGGACAACTCAGGGATCATCCATGGGATTGTAGGTTGARAATATTCAGAATCATCCCTAGTTGGAGATTTGATGGAGGACCTTGCAGAAGAAGAATTGGCCAATCATGGGAAAGAAAGCTTTGTAGAAAATGTATTGATGACTGAGCAATCATCTGATGTGGATTTAGTATACTATGGTTTGYAGGGTTTGGATTTGGAGGTGTCCAAGTCAGATCTCGATTTTCTTACAAATTGTTCGGAGGGAGACCATGAGTCTAGCATTTGTAACGCGATCACTTTCCCCCTAGCGTTCAAAACTTGCGGATCTAAGCAAAGGGAAACTTCATGGGCCGTTGAAGTAGACCAAGCTGAAGTGGCAGGTAAGACATACTTTTCATTTAGTGAACAAATTGGGTAAGAGGTGTCTAGTCTAAGCTCCATTTATAGAAAACAGTCCTACGGAGAAAGAATAGTTAGTTGTAGAACACTTAATAAAAGATTTCAGTTGTTGAGCATTCACATAGTAGGCCCCTTTATGTCTACTGTCAATGTGATGTACTAGATTAAGAACAGTGCTAATTGGTACTGGGTGCTACATTAATCTTATTCCTTGGTCGTTTTTTTAAGAAAATTGGGTAAGGGTAGGAAAGATTTATCTAGCGTCAGGATTAGCATCACTGCATTCAAATGGTAAGTTCGAGAGACTGAAGGGATTGGCTCATGCATGCATGTCCAGTAGGCACTCTAAGACTTAAGTCAGCTTTCTTTATCTAAAAGGGAGGGTGATTGCAATGCAATTCCTGGAAGAGAATGGTTCTCATCAGACTTGTGCTATTCCTTCAACATTGCAAAAGGAAAATAATATATGGACTGGAAGTGAATATGAGGTAGTTTTGTGCTGATCATAAGATGCTTATCTGGTTTATTACTAACCTAGAATTTCCAAGGATACTTATGAGACTTGCCTAATGAGAAGGGATTGCTTCTCTAAGCTTGGAGTCAACGACACAACAGAGTTGAACAGTTATTTAAGCGCAATAAGATGCTTGATGAGGCTGGCTAAAGAGAATGAATTACAAGAACACATCTAAACTTCTTCATCAGTGAGGAAGTTCGGCTTCAAGGAGCCACTTTATACACTTGATGTCCACGGGGGCATCTTTGGGGCGAACTTTGATGAGTGTACTTTACATTCAAGGGGAAGAAGAGCTATCTTACTTAGTGTAATTAGTCTTGGATACAATAATGTTCAGACTAAATTATTTTATATGTTATACAATGATGGATATAACTTTAAAATGTGGATCTATCGGCTTATCTCTTCGGATAATCTTTAATGCTAGTCATTATGCACAATTATGGTCTTAAAGGCGAACACACATCATGGATGTAGATGCGAGTATCAACAAGTGTGGATTTGGCTACTTATGTTCCACCTCTTCTGACTTCGAGGGGTTCTATGGTCAGGAAGAAGAGGTGAAGAATGTGGCTTAAGAACGATGGTTTTTAGGTTTGTTATGATGCTTCCATCAAACTTAACCTAATTTCATGGCTTTTCTACATTGAAGTCGTATATCACCAAACCGGAGTGTTGAAACATCCTCTTAAATCACTGCTTCTTCAATGAAAGGTTGTGTATAGTAGGAGTATGCACTCTCACTCAGTTTGAGTTGAAATATGTCCCTCAAATCCAGTGAAAGGTCAAGCTTAGTAGACTCTTAGCTGATCACCCTTGAGAGCACGCTAGTCAGGAGAGGGACCATTGGTGTTTGTTTTGTTGATGGATTAAGCCGAATTATTTAGTGGAGTGGGATAGGTGAATGACATTCTCCAGAGGTGTGAGAAAAAATGGCAGTAACTTTCTCCGACCGATAGCATAAATAATACAGTAAAGAATTTGAAGTCTGTTATATGGTCTCTAAGACTTTGAAAGATGATGGGCTGACAAGGGTTCGAGTCTTTGGAGATTCTCAATAGTGTTGTATCACAAATTAGTGGCAGATATATATATAGAGGGCACCTTCCCCTAGCTCTGGCGATTAATACAATTTGAGAGAGCTATCTCCTCTGTTAAACAAGGGAGAAGAACCAAAAGCTGATTATTTAGCCCAACGGGCTTCTTCAAAAGATCTTGATGGGTTTTGATGAGAGTGTAATACACATTAGTTCATTCAAGTTAAAACCTTGGAAAAGTTGTGAAGGTTGAAGTGATTAAGGTAGTGTTCTGGGTGTGAGGCGACTGGCGTTAGGAGATAAGAATTACTTGAAGGATCTTGGCAGAATTCCTGCGAATGTGAGGTTGGCAGCACAAAATATTTCCTTTGGGAAATAAGTTGTATGGAAACATCTACGAGGATTTTGTTTGAGATGTGTGAACAACAAAAAGGTTTTGACTATCTTACAGAGTCATCATGGAATTTATGGATTCACATCAATCAGGGCTTAAGATGCAATGGCTCATTCATAGGATGGGGTTCTTTTGGCTTTCAGTCAAAGGAGATTGTATACAATATGCTAAAGGTTGTAAGCAATGCCAGAGATTCAAGCCAGTAAGCAGTGCTCAAGAAGTTGAGCTCCATCCAATTATCAAACCTTAGCCCTTTAGAGGCTGGGCCATCGATYCAATTGGAGCTATCCTTCATCAGGACATCATGAATATATCTTGGTAGCTACTAATTATTTCACTAAGTGGATTGAAGTTCAGGCATTTTAGAAGCTCAATGCAAAAGRAGTGATTTCGTTTCTTGAAGAAAGAATCTTCACAAGATTTGGGATTCCAGAGACTATCACAGTTGATCAGGCGTCAATGTTCACGGGAGAAGAATTTGAGGAGTATCTCAAAGAATTCAATATCCAAAAGGTACATTTCACTCCTTATTTTGCTCAAGCTAATGGGCAAGCTGAAGCTACAAACAAGATCATAGCTAAAGGGATGTCGAAGATGGTAGACAATAGCCCACGAGATTGGCATACTCTCCTACACTATGCTACATGGGCATATAAGACTTCGAAGAGGGATGCAACAAGGACGACTCCATATCAATTAGTTCATGGGGATGAACTAGTATTYCCAGCYGAGCTAAGTGCAAAATCTGCCAGAGTGGCTAGACAAATGGATCTATCATTCGAAGATTACAATGAGGCAATGACAATTGAGTTAATGGATGTGGAGGAAGAGCATTTTCATGCTTTGGAAAGTATTAAAGCCCAAAAGAAGCAAGTAGCTAATTCTTACAATAAGAAGGTCAAACATAAGATTTTCCTAGAAGCTGATTTAGTATATATGGAAGATGAAGTGTCCTAAACATAACTATAAAGATCACATTGTTGGAGAATGGTCATCAAAATGGGATGGGCCTTTCAAAGTGGTTAGAGTCATGTTTGGAAATTCATATCTCTTACAAGAGTTAGATGGTGAGGTATTTCCAAGGGCACTAAATGGCAAGTTTTTAAGACAGTACACACCAAGTATTTGGGAAAGCCACCAAAATCTACGGTCAAGACACTCTAACCTAGAGGCCTTCGACAAATAATAAGTTTATAAATCCATGTAACAAAATCATCAAGGGCATGTGATACGAAGATTAGAGATAACGTTGTGATGATGACTTCTTTGAATATTAGGAAAATTCAAAGCTTTCTCACGTGATCGACATGCGGGATTGAAAGAAAGTTTAAAGGTCAAGAGACACTTGAGGGGAAGAAACTGCACGGAAGTTACTGCCTTCACTTTTTTTTGGTAAATAAAGAGAATATTATTGCACAAAAGTCAAGTTACAACCTAAACACCTTCACTTTGCTTATAAATATAGTCTGTCATATTATTGCATCTTACGTTCTTACTCATTCTCACTCTCTCTRTTAAAGAATTCTTCTTCCTTTATTTCTTTCCTTGGAAGAATTGGCCTAATACGCCAACACTAATGTAGTTCAAAAAAATGGGTGCTCGACAAGGCCCYACGCCAAGAGGGCTTTAACTTCATTAACCATGAGATCGCCRGCCAAGCTCTTGATGGTGTGGAGTGGAAGTATACAGAGAGGGAAAAGAAGGCACTCATTTCTTTTGAGTTCAAGTGGTTCAAATACTACAGGCATGGAACTAACCACCCCTACAAAAGGAAAGAACAACATGCAGATGAGGTCGCATTCCAAAAGGCAGAAAGAGAGAAGAAGGAA
>SNQN01013615.1:0-12747 GCA_008642245.1 Bassia scoparia | reverse complement strand
TTTCCACATAATGGAAGATAAAACCAAGAAGCGAGCTTAGAGCACCCACAATGGGCTTTTGTTGGTTCCCCATCCCACTCTCTCTCTTTCCTCTTTCTTGGTCACCTCTCCCATTGTAGCACATGAATATACTGGACCCATGAGATGAGGATGCTCATCACTTAGGAGCAACCTCAAGCTTGACCTCACTTTGTAGTAAATTATTGGGTGAAGAGACATGTTGGTAGTGGGGAAATGAGGATATTAATAAATAAATACTCCCTCCGTTTTGTTTAGATGTTCCCATTCACTTTTGGAACGGTTTTACAGAGTTGATTGAGTTGAAAAACATTTGAGTAGTTGGGTAAAAAGTTGAATAATTTAGGTATAAAGGTAAATGTGGATATGAAAATTTTATGGAGAAATTAGTATTTTGGCGTGAATAGATTGGGTTAAAATAATGAAAGTTGACTCTAGAAATGGATAATTCATTAATGTTTGCAGTAATAATAGGTAATAAGGTACCAAAGTTATTTTTAATGGTTTGAAACATTTATTTGAAAAACGGCCAAAAGAAAACTGAGAACACTCCAGTATAAAAAAAACGGAGGGAGTATATGGTGGGGAAAGGGAAAATGTAGGAGAGAGAAGGATAGCGAGGCTTACTATTGTGAGTGAAAAAAGGAAGGTAACCCATGATAGTGACTCAAATTAGTGAAAAATTTTGTGTCAAAAAAAGAGGAAAAAAAATATGATGAGAAACTTGAATCACCCACCATTGGTGCATCTCTTAATTTTCATTTGGCAACGAACAAAGAGGAAGTACCAATTCATAGCTGCGATATGAAAATCGCACCTACTGTTTGCTTTTTTTTAAAAAAAAAAATGTATATTTTTTTTAAAAAAAAAAAACAAAAAAAAGTCTAACCCAAAAATAACGTGTCACCTTGCAGAAAACCTATATTATACAAACCCCCCTTACATTGCAAGATACAATTCCCCTCCATTGCTTTTATTTATATCTATCTAATTTTATTTAATTAATAATTTTTTATTTTTAAAAAAATCATGCGTGAGAGATAATAGGGGGAGTGGAATAAATCATGTGCCACATAAGATAGGGTAGGGGGTTGTATTTTGCTAGGTAGGGGGAGATTGTACCTAATAATTTGCGCACCTTGTATGAGTATCACATGGGTCAAAAAGGTAATGGGCCCATGTTCTTTATCAATTCTGAAATACTATAAAATCGGTTCAACAATATTTAGTACACTTTTGACAATGTTTTACTATGTTTTGGACAATATTTTGTATACCTGTGACAATGTTTCACAAAAAGTAATAAATTGCGATTTTCATATCGCAACTTTATCAATTCTCCGAACAAAACATATACTTCACTACTAGAAAAGGTGAAACTGATTACTCTTGGTCGGAGGTCATTTTAAAGGATACATCACTACTAGTCTACTACTACTCTACCAGCATTACACATAGGGGTGTTCAAATCGGATAATCCGATTCGATCCGATCCGAAAATCCGGATATCCGAAATTTTTGGATCGGGGAAATATCGATCCGAATCCGTTCCGAAAATTTTCGGATATCCGATCCGAAATATCCGAACTATTATTTTCCGATCCGAATCCGATCCGATATTCGAAATTTCGGATCGGATCGCGGATCAAATGTATATATTTTTACCTATTTTTCTTTTATTTTTCCATATTAAATTATTTTTTTAAAAAAAAATCGGATATTTCGAATATCCGAAATATCCGAAAGTGTAAAAATTCTGATCCGAATCCGACCCGAAAATTTTCGGATATCCGATCCGAAATATCCGAAACCTTAAAAACCAAATCGAATATCCGATTTTTCGGATCGGATCAAGCGGATCACGAATCGGATATTTTTGAACACCCCTAATTACACATGACAAAGAAGACCAATCCAAGTAAGAACTATAACACAGTTCGGCTCAATACTAATTAAAAAAAATTGACTCCTCAATTTTTCACTGTGTTGCAAATCATTGCATTCATCACTACTTAACCATACTTTGAATTTTATGTGGGAATGAACATTTTACCTACCTTCCCTTTGCGTAACAAAACCATATTTTCAGTACCTTGTTTGTTTAATTTTTAAGGTATGGATTTACAAAACAAAATTTTCCTAAACAACGATCATTTTCAGTCACTCTAAACTCATCATCATACAGTCAAAATCGTGTAAACAAAAAACCCTTTTTAATTTTGCTGGACTACTCCTTTTGACAAATAATTTTCAAAGTGTGATCTCACTRTACATACTTGTACGTAATTGTTCTCAATTCAATTTATAGGTCTACACACCCAACAAAGTTGTACTCACTCTATAATACATTAASTGCAACGATTGGACACTTTCTCTCTACTTTATGTCAAATCGTTACAGTTAATGTGTTACGAAGGGAGCAATAGTCAAGCAATAAGATTTTTTTTATATGCTTAAGATACATACATAAGGATATTCAATAAAATATTATCGAAAAAATGAAACAAAATTGTCATACAACCTTGGATCGTGTCTGTCACAAGGAGTGTAAGTCCACTTCCCAAAATCAAGAATGTTCCACCTCAAAATTATATTGCAACAAGGGGGTAACCATCTAGCCTTATAATACATTAAGTAAGTCTTAAAATAAATGTGGACAACACTTCTTCATTCTTTTGGGTTGAAGTAGACTAAATTGAAGTAAACTGAATTGAAGTTGATTGAAATAAACTGAATTGAAATGAAGTGGGCTGAATAAGCTAAAATGAATGAAGTGGGGTGAAATAAAAGTGAGCTTAATTAGCTAAAATGGACTAAAGTTGGTTTAAGTCTGTCTCTTATACACATCTAGATGTGTATAAGAGACAGGTGTAAGTCCACTTCCCAAAATCAAGAATGTTCCACCTCAAAATTATATTGCAACAAGGGGGTAACCATCTAGCCTTATAATACATTAAGTAAGTCTTAAAATAAATGTGGACAACACTTCTTCATTCTTTTGGGTTGAAGTAGACTAAATTGAAGTAAACTGAATTGAAGTTGATTGAAATAAACTGAATTGAAATGAAGTGGGCTGAATAAGCTAAAATGAATGAAGTGGGGTGAAATAAAAGTGAGCTTAATTAGCTAAAATGGACTAAAGTTGGTTTAAGTCTGTCTCTTATACACATCTAGATGTGTATAAGAGACAGGTGTAAGTCCACTTCCCAAAATCAAGAATGTTCCACCTCAAAATTATATTGCAACAAGGGGGTAACCATCTAGCCTTATAATACATTAAGTAAGTCTTAAAATAAATGTGGACAACACTTCTTCATTCTTTTGGGTTGAAGTAGACTAAATTGAAGTAAACTGAATTGAAGTTGATTGAAATAAACTGAATTGAAATGAAGTGGGCTGAATAAGCTAAAATGAATGAAGTGGGGTGAAATAAAAGTGAGCTTAATTAGCTAAAATGGACTAAAGTTGGTTTAAGTCTGTCTCTTATACACATCTAGATGTGTATAAGAGACAGGTGTAAGTCCACTTCCCAAAATCAAGAATGTTCCACCTCAAAATTATATTGCAACAAGGGGGTAACCATCTAGCCTTATAATACATTAAGTAAGTCTTAAAATAAATGTGGACAACACTTCTTCATTCTTTTGGGTTGAAGTAGACTAAATTGAAGTAAACTGAATTGAAGTTGATTGAAATAAACTGAATTGAAATGAAGTGGGCTGAATAAGCTAAAATGAATGAAGTGGGGTGAAATAAAAGTGAGCTTAATTAGCTAAAATGGACTAAAGTTGGTTTAAGTCTGTCTCTTATACACATCTAGATGTGTATAAGAGACAGGTGTAAGTCCACTTCCCAAAATCAAGAATGTTCCACCTCAAAATTATATTGCAACAAGGGGGTAACCATCTAGCCTTATAATACATTAAGTAAGTCTTAAAATAAATGTGGACAACACTTCTTCATTCTTTTGGGTTGAAGTAGACTAAATTGAAGTAAACTGAATTGAAGTTGATTGAAATAAACTGAATTGAAATGAAGTGGGCTGAATAAGCTAAAATGAATGAAGTGGGGTGAAATAAAAGTGAGCTTAATTAGCTAAAATGGACTAAAGTTGGTTTAAGTCTGTCTCTTATACACATCTAGATGTGTATAAGAGACAGGTGTAAGTCCACTTCCCAAAATCAAGAATGTTCCACCTCAAAATTATATTGCAACAAGGGGGTAACCATCTAGCCTTATAATACATTAAGTAAGTCTTAAAATAAATGTGGACAACACTTCTTCATTCTTTTGGGTTGAAGTAGACTAAATTGAAGTAAACTGAATTGAAGTTGATTGAAATAAACTGAATTGAAATGAAGTGGGCTGAATAAGCTAAAATGAATGAAGTGGGGTGAAATAAAAGTGAGCTTAATTAGCTAAAATGGACTAAAGTTGGTTTAAGTCTGTCTCTTATACACATCTAGATGTGTATAAGAGACAGGTGTAAGTCCACTTCCCAAAATCAAGAATGTTCCACCTCAAAATTATATTGCAACAAGGGGGTAACCATCTAGCCTTATAATACATTAAGTAAGTCTTAAAATAAATGTGGACAACACTTCTTCATTCTTTTGGGTTGAAGTAGACTAAATTGAAGTAAACTGAATTGAAGTTGATTGAAATAAACTGAATTGAAATGAAGTGGGCTGAATAAGCTAAAATGAATGAAGTGGGGTGAAATAAAAGTGAGCTTAATTAGCTAAAATGGACTAAAGTTGGTTTAAGTCTGTCTCTTATACACATCTAGATGTGTATAAGAGACAGGTGTAAGTCCACTTCCCAAAATCAAGAATGTTCCACCTCAAAATTATATTGCAACAAGGGGGTAACCATCTAGCCTTATAATACATTAAGTAAGTCTTAAAATAAATGTGGACAACACTTCTTCATTCTTTTGGGTTGAAGTAGACTAAATTGAAGTAAACTGAATTGAAGTTGATTGAAATAAACTGAATTGAAATGAAGTGGGCTGAATAAGCTAAAATGAATGAAGTGGGGTGAAATAAAAGTGAGCTTAATTAGCTAAAATGGACTAAAGTTGGTTTAAGTCTGTCTCTTATACACATCTAGATGTGTATAAGAGACAGGTGTAAGTCCACTTCCCAAAATCAAGAATGTTCCACCTCAAAATTATATTGCAACAAGGGGGTAACCATCTAGCCTTATAATACATTAAGTAAGTCTTAAAATAAATGTGGACAACACTTCTTCATTCTTTTGGGTTGAAGTAGACTAAATTGAAGTAAACTGAATTGAAGTTGATTGAAATAAACTGAATTGAAATGAAGTGGGCTGAATAAGCTAAAATGAATGAAGTGGGGTGAAATAAAAGTGAGCTTAATTAGCTAAAATGGACTAAAGTTGGTTTAAGTCTGTCTCTTATACACATCTAGATGTGTATAAGAGACAGGTGTAAGTCCACTTCCCAAAATCAAGAATGTTCCACCTCAAAATTATATTGCAACAAGGGGGTAACCATCTAGCCTTATAATACATTAAGTAAGTCTTAAAATAAATGTGGACAACACTTCTTCATTCTTTTGGGTTGAAGTAGACTAAATTGAAGTAAACTGAATTGAAGTTGATTGAAATAAACTGAATTGAAATGAAGTGGGCTGAATAAGCTAAAATGAATGAAGTGGGGTGAAATAAAAGTGAGCTTAATTAGCTAAAATGGACTAAAGTTGGTTTAAGTCTGTCTCTTATACACATCTAGATGTGTATAAGAGACAGGTGTAAGTCCACTTCCCAAAATCAAGAATGTTCCACCTCAAAATTATATTGCAACAAGGGGGTAACCATCTAGCCTTATAATACATTAAGTAAGTCTTAAAATAAATGTGGACAACACTTCTTCATTCTTTTGGGTTGAAGTAGACTAAATTGAAGTAAACTGAATTGAAGTTGATTGAAATAAACTGAATTGAAATGAAGTGGGCTGAATAAGCTAAAATGAATGAAGTGGGGTGAAATAAAAGTGAGCTTAATTAGCTAAAATGGACTAAAGTTGGTTTAAGTCTGTCTCTTATACACATCTAGATGTGTATAAGAGACAGGTGTAAGTCCACTTCCCAAAATCAAGAATGTTCCACCTCAAAATTATATTGCAACAAGGGGGTAACCATCTAGCCTTATAATACATTAAGTAAGTCTTAAAATAAATGTGGACAACACTTCTTCATTCTTTTGGGTTGAAGTAGACTAAATTGAAGTAAACTGAATTGAAGTTGATTGAAATAAACTGAATTGAAATGAAGTGGGCTGAATAAGCTAAAATGAATGAAGTGGGGTGAAATAAAAGTGAGCTTAATTAGCTAAAATGGACTAAAGTTGGTTTAAGTCTGTCTCTTATACACATCTAGATGTGTATAAGAGACAGGTGTAAGTCCACTTCCCAAAATCAAGAATGTTCCACCTCAAAATTATATTGCAACAAGGGGGTAACCATCTAGCCTTATAATACATTAAGTAAGTCTTAAAATAAATGTGGACAACACTTCTTCATTCTTTTGGGTTGAAGTAGACTAAATTGAAGTAAACTGAATTGAAGTTGATTGAAATAAACTGAATTGAAATGAAGTGGGCTGAATAAGCTAAAATGAATGAAGTGGGGTGAAATAAAAGTGAGCTTAATTAGCTAAAATGGACTAAAGTTGGTTTAAGTCTGTCTCTTATACACATCTAGATGTGTATAAGAGACAGGTGTAAGTCCACTTCCCAAAATCAAGAATGTTCCACCTCAAAATTATATTGCAACAAGGGGGTAACCATCTAGCCTTATAATACATTAAGTAAGTCTTAAAATAAATGTGGACAACACTTCTTCATTCTTTTGGGTTGAAGTAGACTAAATTGAAGTAAACTGAATTGAAGTTGATTGAAATAAACTGAATTGAAATGAAGTGGGCTGAATAAGCTAAAATGAATGAAGTGGGGTGAAATAAAAGTGAGCTTAATTAGCTAAAATGGACTAAAGTTGGTTTAAGTCTGTCTCTTATACACATCTAGATGTGTATAAGAGACAGGTGTAAGTCCACTTCCCAAAATCAAGAATGTTCCACCTCAAAATTATATTGCAACAAGGGGGTAACCATCTAGCCTTATAATACATTAAGTAAGTCTTAAAATAAATGTGGACAACACTTCTTCATTCTTTTGGGTTGAAGTAGACTAAATTGAAGTAAACTGAATTGAAGTTGATTGAAATAAACTGAATTGAAATGAAGTGGGCTGAATAAGCTAAAATGAATGAAGTGGGGTGAAATAAAAGTGAGCTTAATTAGCTAAAATGGACTAAAGTTGGTTTAAGTAGACTGAACTGAAATTGACATAAATAAATTGAAGTATCATAAAAAAAAGAGCCCAAAAGAACACGGTCTTACATTGACATAGTGACTTGTGGGATATTAATGGGCTTAATTAAGATATGTATGTACATTGGTTTTAGTTGTTAATTGAAGTTTCGTACAGATTCAAGGGTATTTAACAATCGAGGCACACAATCACAAATCATATACTTGGTACATTAATGCACAATATATAACATCGTCAAACAAAGGGTCTATCCCTTTCCAATCTTTTCCATGTTAGGATTGTTAGCTAGACACCAATTATCAAACTTACAAGTAACAAGACACCAACCACGTCACCCCCCCTTATAGTTTTAGAGTATAGTAGGACATGAGACGAATGTCCTTTCGCTATTTAAGTTGGTCGGATTTTGAATTATTGCGACACGAGTTTCCAATTTAAATGCAGAATATCAAGGAACAATTAATGGAGGACCACCCGATTAATCAACCTCTTTACTAACTTCATTGGTCCCCCATGAGCCCATGCCTCTTACCAACTATTATTGTGTGTGTCCTCGATGTGGTTACCTTTGTTTGTATCTTCATCTTTTTTTCCCTACTTACCGATTCACCTAACACCCAACTAATGTCTTTTGCCTACATTATCACATTCTTTCTTTTTTGGGATTTTTTTTTCTTATATACCTTTGAGTTTTGATCTATAAACCCATATATCTATTTGTTTTTGAAAATGCAGCGGATAAAACCATAAGTTACACATATTACCCTCGTTGCTAACATATTGTTAACGGCATTAGTTTAAGTGTGCTTAATTTATATTTTTCAACTTAATTTTTCCCTCTCTTCCCTTCTTTCTCTTTCTCCTCTTCTTCAACACCACCTCCACCACGACAAACTATCCTATGATCAATTTAGAAAGTTTGTTACGCTTTTCTAATAAAGATATTTCATAACACTTGTCTGCACATTTAAGTTTAGTCCCCAAACTATCTCTTGTTACACCGTTACTCTTTAGTTCATTAAATTTTACTCTCCACACTATATCTCTTCTTAATTCATTTAATTTTGGCTTCTACCATACTACTCCACCCGTTTCAGAAAATTTGTTACAATTATTTTTTGCCCAGTTTTTCAATATATTTGTCTAAACTTTAATATCATATCAAATAAAATTGAACACATATGGAAGTCATTATTTAATTGTTATTTTGAAAATTGAATGCAGCAAGAATCGAACRCAAGATCTTTTCTAAGACATACGACATACTTACCAACTCATCCAATTATTATTAGTTATTTAAATGTTTTCTCGAATAATATATAACACGCCATCATAAAATTTTTACACAAAGAATCACAAAATATAAAAAATTATGAAATTTACAATGTACGATAGCTTTGTAATTGACGACGACTCGGGGCATCGCCCGAGCCAAACTACTAGTTTGATATTAAAAAACAACACATTGAGAAAAAAGTTAACAAGATCTCATATGAATATGTATTCCAATCGTGACAACAATTATGAAATCRATGGAGCAGATGACTTTACCCATATAATCACATAAACTAAAAAAACACTCAAGAGTCCATGTTCAAAGAAGCGTAGCCAGCTTTCCGAAATGGAGCAAACCATTTCATATCTTAAATAGGGGGTAAAGGAAAACCAAGTGACTGAAGTGAGTTATTTATGCAAGAAGTTTAGGTCTTCAATGTTGACTTCTATGCAAGATATGAAAATATGCACAGATGATCATGATCGTATTCGTATACATTAATTATGCTTTTGGTTCTTATTTTAAGAAATTTAATTACTTGTTTTTTACTTATTCAGATAAATTTTTAACATACAAAGGAAAATACAATTCCTTTCTATGAAATTGTTTGACGTGTTCATCAATTTAATTTTTTTTGTTTAAAAGATCAATTTTAAAATCAATATGAGAGAATTAAATTAAAAGAAGTTCATCTTTTCTCACACAAATAAAAGTTTTTTTAAAAAACAAAAGAAAAGAAGAAAAAGGAGACTAAATTACTGGGTTAAAGTATCTGTTTTGGACTTTTGGGAGATTATTTTAGCTTGAAAAACATCGAACATGCTCTTAAAAATTCCCCTCCAACTCTCCTTTATACGGAGTTGTAGGTAAGGAAATTTTATGATGTGCCACGTCAATTTATATTTAAGTCAATATCGAAGTTATTGATTTATTTTATATTTGACGRTCCAATTGATTTAATTAATTTAGGTTGACAATAAAAGTAACTCAATTTAATTATTTTAATTAAATTCATTTACTTAGTAAAACCCTCAAATGGGTCAAGCTATTTAAATAGATCATGTTTATTTGGCCCAAAGTCCAAGATCCATCAAAAACCCTATATCTCTATTAGAAGGGGGAAGAAGATGGTGTCCCCTCTTAAAATACGATAATACCCTTAATGAATTGAGGAGGCTAAATGACTTTGATACCTTAAGGTCTTAATAAAAAAAAAATATTATGAATTGATATACTTAAATTAACCAAAATGAAGAATACATTTATTATATAACTTAATTAATTAGTGAAAAAATTCAAAACTATGATCATTATTCCAAATTTAATTAAAACATAGATGGAATATATCTTGGATTCAAATCATAGTTTATTAGTTTCTTTCTTTTTTATGGGTAAGTCAGAGTTACATACAAATTAATTACAATCAAAATAAATCGTATGACTAATTATTAGATATAAAATAATAATAATATCAAATATTTCTTAAATATTTTAATTAAATACATACAATATAATTATTTTTAATCAATCGCAATAGGACAAGCACGCATCGCTTGCACATAATTACTAGTTACTCTATAAATAGAGTACTCCTTCAAGATGAGGGGAGGAGAAAAATCATTCTTTCAAATCAACTAAGAAGAAAAATAAAAGCTCAAAAGCTCACAAATTCTCTCCAAATTTCTCCCTACAAATAGTCAACAAGCACTAGGTTGATGTTGTCTAGCGCAACGCAGTGAAACGGAATCAGAAGACTTTACTCAAAAATTCAAATCAATAAAATTCATATTTTGTTACATTTATTTTGACTTTGTCTCGTTGACCTTCTAGTTAAAATTTGTATTTACAGGAGTACTATACTATGTATCAATAAAACAACATGAAACAAGCTCTTGAACCATCCGAACCGCTGCCGGAAACAACAACAACAACCAAATAACAACCGCTGCAACAAAAACCTTACAAAACTCCCTTTTGAATCAGCACAAACAAGCAGTTTACCACTCAACAGACCTGCACTTATAACCCTTTAAAATCAGCATCAATCCTTTAAAAACACAACCATAAACAATAGCAAAAAATAGTCGAAACAACCACGAATAACATTCATCGTCCCTGTTCAATCAAGTAAATGCATCCATTAAAACAATCTTAAATCCTTTAAAACAGTACTGTTAACAGTCTGGTAAATCAGTCCTTTAAGGCTAAGGAAGGGGAGGGAAGAGAAAGGAAGGGGGAAAGTGTTGTCCATTTTCCCTCCAAATCTCTCCAAATTTGGAGGGATTAAGCTTATTAAAGAGGGAGGGAAAATGGATCCCTCCTTTAAATCTTTATTCAAACAAAAGAAATTATCCCTCTTCCTTTCTCTCCCCTTCATTCCTTCCATTTCTTGTTATCCAAACATAGGGTTAGTCTTCATTCCAAAGCTATTATCTAAACAACTACCAAATACAAAGCTATTATTTAAAACACTATCAATACTTAAACAYTCCAAGGCTGAAGGCTCTTAACGAATCCATTCTTGACCCGACATGTGAGTATAATCTTTGAAGAGTGATAGTTTTCATGTTCATGTATCGTATATGTTATTATAGTAATAGTAATACATAATTATTGATCCTAGTTTTTATGTTACTGTTTTTTATTTTAATTTATGTACGTACTCCGTATTAATTTGTTTTAATTATCATATCATGATTCCTTCAAAAAAAATTACCATATCATGATTAATCCTTATGCATCAAAGTTTCATAGTGTTTTGTGTTTAAAACATGGAATCTATCCGAGGATCCTCTTGTAAGTGGGAGATAAGCTCTAACCACTTAAAATTCCCTCACTTCTAGTGGGAATATCAAGGGAACAGTTGTATCAGACTTTCTAACAGACTTTCCAGGCGAGAGTGGGGAAGTTAACTATGATTTCCCGATCCCTATTTGCATTTTAGTGGGTTGTTCTGGAGGCAATGATAGCTTTCRGACTAGGTACCAGACTCATGAGAGCTATTAGCTTGGGAGGGGTTCGACCCCTTTATTTTATTTTCATTTGGAAAAATTTACTTTTCCATCTGACTACCTTTCCACCACCAATAATTAAGCAAGTGGGGTTAATGTTCTGATAATTCTATTCTAGTCATTCATTCTGATGGCCAACTGCCATCCCGAAACTTCAAATTGAATGGCAGTGATTATACAATGATTGTCACATGCAAAACACCTAAGTACCCAACAAGCATGAACATGATCAGCACTTAAACACACAGCAGCAGAAAAATGATCTATAGCAAACTTACATGCTAAACAATAAAGGGAAATTCCCATTGGTAACCCTGAGTTTTTGCATATTCCCATTGGTAACCACGAGTTTTTTTTAATCCCAAAAATAACCATAAACTTGTATTATAGTCCCAACTGTGACCTTAATGAGGATTTTCCGTTATTTAGCTGATAAAGTTAACTATAGTTTAACCTTTAACCTCATTTAACTTCTTCCACTCAATCAGCTCACCAATGCAACCACAAAGCAGTGCAGACAACCACCTTGTCACCAGTGGTCTCTGCCCAAATGCGCAACCATCGCGCCCCAACCTAATCCTAGTACAATATACGCAATACACCACAAAAGCTCAATCCTTCAACAATGAAAACAACAAAGAGTTGACTCACTTGCTTTGTTTTGGTTGAATGCGAGAAAAACGATTCCATTGCAGTGGTTCTGAGGCTCCTTTTCATTTCATTTGTGAGTATGATGCGCCCACGTCATTCCCGATTAATCAATCGCAACCCAACCCAATCAATTTGCAAGCTCAATATTGGAAGAAAATAACAGCATTATTGTATTTTTTCATCAAATCAATAAGATGGGTATTGAGCGATCTTAAATTCTACTGTAGAACGTTAAAACACTAGACAAAAATGCAGTCTTTTGATTAATGTATTATTGACAAAAACTAACAAACCCAGAATTCCCAAAATAAAGTTAAAGTGAAAAAGAAGGAAAGAAAATTGAGCAATCAAGATGTGTAAATTGCGACAGTGAGGATGGAAATAGGAGACGGGCGCTGGTTGGTGGCTGTGGTCATCGAGGGTCGTGCTGGTGTT
>SNQN01013613.1:0-12758 GCA_008642245.1 Bassia scoparia | reverse complement strand
TGTTGTTCTTAAATTGATACTATGTTTTTAATGTATTACAGATATGAGCCGAATTTTAAGACTAGATGTAGGTCTTATCAAATGGTTAAGCTCATGAAAGATTTTTCTAATGCTCAAAAGAAAGATGTGTTTGATATTGGATTCGGTTATTTGCTATTCATCAACTTTAATAATTCTGTCAAGACTATGATGCCGTGGCTAGTTGATTGCTTCGATTATGCAAGCTTGAAATTTACATTTGGAGGCAAGGAGTTTGGGATTAGTGTGTATGATGTATATGATATGTTTTGTATCCCTCACAATCCTTCAAAACAAGTAGAAGAGATTCTTCAGCAAGCTAATGATAGAAATCCTGATTATCATATTAAAGAGAAGTGGCGAACTGCATTTGGTATTACATCACCTGATGGAAAAATCCCTTTGAATAAGGTTGAAGCTCGTATAAAGGAACTAAAATCTGGAGGAGAAGAATTCAAGCGCTTATTTGCCATGCATGTGATATCAAGCTTCTTTGTTCCAACTCCTAATAGATCATGTGAATTGAGGATAGCTAAATGTCTTGAGAATGTTGATGAGATAAGGACGTATGATTGGTGTCAATACACTCTTGACAAACTATGTAAAGCTACAAAGAAGTATAAAGAAGCTGTTGAGTGGTTTAAAGGTTGCATTATGTTTCTTCAGCTTGTTTACTTTCATAAAGTGAAATTTAGAAATGTAGAAACTCCTTGCAACTTGCCATTGGCACAAAATTGGACTGATGCAATCATTCGTAAGTGGATAAAACAAGAATCGGAAGCAGTGAGTTTTGGCTGTGGGTTTCTTGATGATAAAAGGCTTCCTGTATCCATTAAGTTGAAGTTTGTCAATGGTCATGCTATTGCTTATGGTGATGCTTTATTGAGTAAGTTGATTGATGGTCTTTCTTTTCCAACCGCGACTTCAAATTCTCGTGGTAAAGCTTCTATTCCTTCTTCAAACAAAACTGTACCTGTTATAACATTTGAGATTCCTCCTTCTTTTCCGTCTGATGAGGAGATTGATTCTAAAGCTGAAGATGTAAGTTTTGCTTTGTAATATTACATTTACATTATAGTTATGTTTATTTATAAGATTTATATAATATGTTTCATATTATTTTTAATTATTATGCAGGATGTTCACAAGGAATTATTGATGATGAAAAGGAATTTGGAAGTCGTCACTACTTATCATATGACCCAACTTCAACTTTACAAGGAAAAAATTCAAAGCGTCCAATCCCTTAGCACTACTTCTTCCACACCCTTTAATTCTGAGTCACAAAAGTTTTTCTCAAATCCCTATGTTCATTTAATTATTGATGAAATTGTGGATATCGTGCAATGTGTGAAGAACTTACCAGGGGGTTTAGATCATGTTGCTACATTTGCCAAAACTAGTTTTGATCAGAATGATAATCATAGTGATACTACTAAAGATGATGCTAGCTCTAATAGTGCTTCCGATCATAGTGATAACAATACCGATCATGAAGATAATGATGACAACTACCAACACAATGATGGTGATGTAGAAAATGATGGCAACAACCAAGACAATGATGATCAAAACAGTGAAGACAATGAGTGTATCACTATATTTGGAGATTCTTTAAGCAATAATTGTTCGCTTCATTTCAAAGGCATAAGTGAAGGTGATAGAGTTCCTTTCGTTTCGTATTTCATGAGATGCTTTTCTAGTGAGATGAGGTTGCTACACCCTTTGCATCAAGAACTTAGCGACTATTGCTTTATTAAGGATGTTAGTATGGATAAAAGGTAGATTGCATTTATGTTTTCATACTGTTTTATTTATTTTCAAATTTACATGTCATCTTTATCTCTAATATACAAATATTTTTTTCTTTTTTTAAGTGAGGTGTTGGTTTGGTTGGATCCAACTTTGATGATTCATAGGGATACCATGATCACCTTGGGAAGTACGTGTTCTATCGAGTGTTCAATACTGGATTGTTGGGCTTTTATCCTCAATGAGAATGAGAGAATGAGGGAAAATGGACCTCGGAAGTTTTGCTTCAGTGTGTCTCAAAGTGTAAGGCTTGATATATATATTTGAATAATATAGTGACCATTATTTATGATATAGTGCCTGTTTAATAATGTGTAGTTACCTATTCTTTGTAGATTAAGTTTTTCGAACTTGTTTCTAAAAAGGAAATGTCACAAGAAACAGAGGAATTACAAAAGTGTTGGCATGATTGGTTGACTTTATTGAACAATGGCTTTAATATTGACAATTTGGAGTTGGTAAGAACAACGTTTATACTATCTTCAAGTAATTTTATGCGTAAAGTTTTGCAGTGTTTACTATTACATTAACTTTCTAATTGTGTTATTTTCTAATGTCTTGTAGATATTTTTCCCGATGATGACAAAGAACCATTATTTTTTGGTTGTGGTGAATCTTAACAAGAAACAAGTGGACATTATTGACAATCTTTCTTCGAATGACGAAGAGGAGGTTGAAATTCAAGACATATATGATGTGCTGGTATTAAACTCTCTTTATGTCTTTTACCCTTATCAATATTATACTTTAATTTTGTTTCTAATTTCTTTTTTATTCCTTTCATTTCTAGATTGATCAGATTAGTACTTTCTTTGATGGAATGGGGCTTCAGGAAGGTGCTAATATACTCAGCTATCCATGGGAATATGTGACATTGAATATGAAAGTGGTTAGAGCAAACGAAGATTGTGGTGTATTTGCAATGTTGAGTATGCTCTTGTTCGATGGTTGTGATGAGTTCACATGCGATTATTTTAAGACAGTAAGTAACTCTTTTCCCTTCTTTTTTACAACCCGTTATATGCGAAACAAATCATGGTATGCTGACACTTTGATTTAGATATCCTATGACCCCACAAATGAAGTAATGTGTTCCAGGAGTTTGGAGGAGGATTAAAGTGGCGCCTTTGTTGTCTGTTGTTATTGATAATAAATAAGGGTAACTATATTAATAATAAGTAAGGGTAACTATATTATAAATAAGGGTAACTATATTAATAATAAGGGTAACTATATGAAGTCATTGAAAAGGGTGGTATACTGGTATATACAAATTAGTAAATAGGGTGGTATACAGGACACTATATTATAAATAAGGGTAACTATATTAATAATAAGGGTAACTATATTAAATTTAATTTGCACTAGTGTTTTTTTAATGCAAATGAGTAAATAGGGTGGTATACTGGTATATACAACAATAAAGTGGGGAGATTCGAGCATGTGACCTATTGTAGATATTTTCTCAATATCTTTATAAGCAAATTGGAACTAAATTTATTCATATGATCGAATTTGGAAGGAGAAAATAGCTAGATATAGACTCACCAAGGCTGTCACCAACAAGGAAAGTTTTAGAAGAAGACCAAGTCCCATAATCAACTCTAAGTGACCAACCTAATAAAATCCTGTTTATTTCCTTAATTAAAGAAATTTAAAGAGGAGCTTGATTAGAAAGATCACAAGATAGACTAGCTAACCTACAATGGGTAATGGATTGTTTTCATGCTTTATATATAAATATATATAATGGTGGCATGCAACCTATTAATATGAGTTATGACAATTAGGCAGTGTTTGGTTTACTTAAGTTGTACTCCTATCACACCTTGTTTGAAACTAAAAGTACCTAATCATCACAATAAAACAAAACAAGAAATAATTGATTGTATGAAATCAATTATAACCAAAATAGATATTGTACTTACTACTTAGCATGGAAAAGTTATACTCCTGGTTTACGCTTAGAATCACGTATCATTTTTTGACACGAGTCATTTCCTTGTTTTATTGACTTGATTGATACACAAAATCGCCTTTTTAATTTAATTTAATCATGAAATCGAAGATTCGACTTAAGATGGACATTCATAGTTGGCTTGCTTTTGTACTTAAGAATCCCTTGTTATAGTTGACTTGCTTTTCAACACATAAACTAGAAGAGGCTGGTAATTTTGAGCTGTCACAAACTCACAACTAGCAAGACCAATGAATGAAAACAAGGAGATTTTATTTGCATTATTCCTATGTTTTTATGTTGTGCCCTGTATATGTTTTTATGTTCTGTCCGAATCGAGTGTATCATTTTGAAATTTTCTGATCAACTCGATACAATATTATATAAAACAGATATTGATTATGCTTACTTAGATTTTGTTCTGTATCCAGACTTCCAAAGTATATTGATTATGTTGTATTCTTTTTTATGTTAAATTGGCTTATTTTCCTTTTTCTTTCCTTTATTTGTACAGGATAAAATGAGGCGTGTTTCACGAGCAAAAATATGTGCTTCACTAGTGTTGTCAGACAAAAATTCCGTTAGGTCCGATGTTCTTAAGAAAATGCAAGAGTTAAAACCTGATAGGAGTCGACTTCTCAGAGAAGTGGAAGCTAGGAGGAAAAAAGAAATTGAAGATATGAAGAAGAAAGAGTATGCAACCAAGAGAGAAGCAAAGAAACAACGTTTGTAGGACTAATCCTTAGGAATGAACAAATTGGTAGCCTTTTGTTAATGTCATTTAAAAGGTTTTACATAGAAAACTTGTAGTTTGGAGACTTTAAATATTTTGGACTTGAACAGTAGTTTAGTAGCCTTTTGTGTTTAGTATACTATATGAATTGATGATTGATCCTTATGATCATGAGATTCGATTTGGATCAGATGTGAAATATCTGGACAAACTTGCCTGGAAATGGCTTTATTTTGGCGTTCTCGGATGTTAAATGACTTATATAGTTGGACAATTGGAGTACCACTGTTCTACAACACTCTAGCCTCTAAATTTTTTTTGATGAAGAATACTTTATTGTGTTGTTTGATTATGTACCCGTACTAACTAGTACTATGCAGCTAGGCAGTATTATGTAGCTGATACATGTTCATTTTAAAAAGGTTAACAATATTTTAAAAAGGCTTACTTTATTTTAAAAAGAAGGTCACTATATTAAAAAAAAAGGTAACTATATTGAAAAAACAGGACACTATATTAAAAATACAAGACACTATATTGGAACTTTGTCCTTGATTATTGGTCATCCTCAATAACATATATAATTAATCATAATCTGACTCATTATACAATAATAAGACTAATTATCGAGATCGACATGAAGAATGTAATGCATAATTCATTTGTGCACAATACTAAAATTGTTAATCATTCACAAACAATTGGTTGATGCTGTAAGTCTATAATAATATTCAAGAATATATCGTTTGCAATATGATATTAGGCAAGCTAATGTAGCAATGCTTAACTGAGAGTCAATGTAATAGACAGCAATAATAAGCCACATATGTTGATCAAGGTTCTCAAATGCCAATTGCTAACATTAAAAAATAAAAGCATAATAGGGTGATCGAACATGTATATATCCCCTAAAAATAATAGGTACGATGATATCAATGGCCATCCCTCAACCATTTGCCACACCAAATGCACCGTCTCCAAGTGTGCATTTTCACCCGAATGTGTCGATGCCTCTTACACCATCTTCAAAGACGAGAAAGTCATATTGTTGCCGAGAAATTCTTCAATTAACCTGCATGTGACCATACCACAAAATCCTAAAACTTAACATATAATCTAGGTGGCAAAATGAAAGAATAAGAATTCACAAAAAGTATATAACTTAATTAACAAATTTTATTCAAATCCATTTACTACATTTCTTAACCCTTATGTAAACTCATCATTCTTACTAATAAGAAGTTGTTGACTTGTGAGAGGATCCCTTGTTCTTCTTCAACTTGTAAATCATTGATTCTTACTAATAAGTGATGCTTTTAATTAGAAAAATATCCAGACCAGTTTTAAATTTACTGATAATACAGGACACTATATTATAAATAAGGGTAACTATATTAATAATAAGGGTAACTATATAAAGTCATTGAATTACCTTTAAAAAAATCATATCAGATGCTTAGGTGTTTTTGCTCCAAATTCTTTTGCCTTATTACTGCTGCTTGCATTAGTACTACTCTTCTGTTTCTTCTTGTTCTTGTGCTTGTCATAGTGCCCCTTTATCCTCTTGTTTCTTCCTTTGGTCGTTGAGCGAGCTGGGTCTAACACGATTGTTGAATTCTCAGAGTTGTCTTGTGTTGCATCATCTTGATTTGCTATATTCAATTCAGCAGCTTCCAACAGAGCATCAATTGCTAAACAATTAGCTTTATAGCTGTCCTCGAGCACCTTCCTAGCTTGCTCATTTGTGTGACTTTTAAGTATCAAGTTGTAGAATTTTCTGACCATGTGCAAACGCCAAGGGGTATAGTTATTTAGGATGCCTTGATCTTTCATTTGACCCTCAAGTCTGTCCCAAACTTCCTTCTTTGCATACTTTGTCCATCTTGTTGTAATATAAGCCTCTGTATCTTCTTCACAGAATGTAAGTGAAGTATTCTAATGCTATGATAGCATAGCAATCCTGTTTCTTCAAAGCCCCTACATGTGCATCTGATTTTTTGATCATTTGGCATGTAGACAACTTGCTGAGGTGCTCTACTGTCATCTTCAATGCGCACATCATAGATAAGCATATTAGCACAGATGGTAGATTGTACAATTTCTGTACCCATAGTAGTCTCAAATTCCACTTCAAAGTCCCTGAATAAAGTATGTGTATATAACTCCGCTGCATGTTTCACTAACCCACACATTGCAAGGTTAGAACTTGGAATTGACATCGAGCATTTGAATTCATCAGCTTCCTCCATGCCTCTCCACCTCTTTATTGTTGCTTCATATATCTCAAAGAACTCATTCAAACTTGTTCTTTTGTTAGATTTGAATCCAATCGCACGATTGGTGCTTTCGCTTCTTTGAGAAGACAAAATGCCAGCTGAAAAGAAGTCCTTGCTTAGTGCAGTTGCCCACTTCTCTTTAAGCTTATACAACTTATTAAACCACTTGCTCTTTTCCAACTTGTACTCTACTACCATTTCATGCCAAGTTTTTTCAAAATCCTCCTCATTTGAACATCCGGATAAGCATTTTTGGAAGACATCCTTAAAACTTGTATTCCTCTTTAACGCTCCAAATCTACTCACGGCATTTTTATTAAGATGCCATAAGCATAAGCGATGCCTAGAATCTGGAAATACCTACAGTAACCATAGTTGAAAAAAGGGTCACTATAATGAGGGGGATGGTAACTATATCACTGACTACACAAATTTACCACAATCACATAATATAAATTTACCTTCTCAATAGCTTTTGACATTGTCATGTCTTGATCGGTGAATATAGTAATCAGACATTTACCACCCATTGACTTTTTGAAAGTTTCAAATAGCCATACAAAGCTTTCAATCTTCTCATCCCCCAAGAATGCACAACCAAACATTATATTTTTCCAATGATTGTTTATTCCCGTAAAAGGAGCACAAATTAAATTGTACCTATGCAAGTAGAATAGTCACATGTGTTTAATATTCTTACAAAACCAGATTATTTAAAAAGAAGAACAAGAGCATAGCAAGTAGGGATTATTGATTTTCTACAAAAATAGACTTTTACTTGCTTATGCACTCAAGTATCTTGTTATTTATACATTACCAATGTTTAGTCCTATAAGTGGGAGTATAAAATAAGAATTGAAGGCTACACATGCAGGTTAATGAGGCTATATGAAGTGAAAGGGCACAAACGCACAATAATACTACTACACACTGCAATTCAATTTGGCTTTGACTTTTTAAATATATTGTTGCAGGTTGCTATGACACTTAGATTACATGCATATCATTCACGGATAAGTCATTATTAATAGAAGAAAGTCATTTGCACTATATTAAAGAAAGGGGTCACCATGACAAAAAAAGAGGGTAGTATATGATGAATAAAGAATGTACCTATTTGTTCTGTATGTTGTGTCAAATATAGTGACGTCTCCATATACACTATAATCTTCTTTCATCATGGAATCTCTCCAAAAGATGCTGCACACTTTTCCTTCTTGATCCAAACGTACACGGAAGAAAAAATCCATGTCATCAGCCACTTTTTGATACAACTTGTCTATAACAGCTTGTGCATCTCCACCTTCAATTGGCTTCATTTTCAGCTTGTTGCAATAGTTTAGATGGTCTCTGACAGTGTGTCCAATAAATTGTTCACCTCCTGCTTCGGCAAGCATATATCGGAATGACTCCATTGGCCTTAGCCCGGATTCTTGCATAGACTTAATAGCAGACCCTTTCTCACTTGTCATCATTCTCTCTGAACGATGAAGATGATTCCATTGTTGTCTAGTGAAAGGGTGGTTATGAGCTAAGGAATGCTGAGTTATCTCAAATTGACCTTCACTATTAAGTTTTGCTTTTATCAAAGCATGACAATCTGTCCTTGTTATAGCGACTCTTCTTCTTTTCCTTTTTTTGGTTTTGGTTTTGCATTCCTCGGTTGTTTGACAACTTTCTGTGGTGCTCTCCTGTACGGTTTGGCAAATATTTGTGGTGCTCTCCTCTGATGTTTGGCCAATTTTCCCCTCTTGCTTCACTTTGCCACTATTTCTTTTTCCAGCAGCAGAACAAACATATTCTTTCTCTATTATTTTGTCACTTCCATGTTTCCTCCTATTAGTCGACTTTCTAACACTAAATCCTACTATGCATGCATGTTCACAGTACAAGTCATATATCTCAGCCAATGTTGCACGAGTATAACCAATCAAAGAGCCACTTAGATCGTCCTCTGTTGTTGTGATTGAAGTATCAGCTGTTTTGATACATATTATTTAGTATTCAACTAGAAAAGATTACTATATTGAAATTAAATGTCACTATACTGTATTATTATGAGAAAAATCCAATATTCTACAAAACAGGTCACTATATTATCAGAAAAGGTAGCTATGTATATCAGAACAGTACAATAAGTAGCTTATGTAAACTGATCAAACTGTTGACATAAAAATAAGCGAAATTAATAACTAATACAAGTAAATCAATTGCCACAGTTGATAATCTACAATATCATCTTCTTGAATAACACATAATTGATTGATAATCAAAATTGAAAGTGCTTATAGTATGAATTTGATTAAAATTTAACGAATAACATACAAGAGTATTGATTGAATAACACATAATTGATTGATAACAAAATACCTTGCGTTAGGTCAGTAATCTGTCGATCATCACCTTCATTATTGAAATTGCATTGAGATCTAACTTGATCTATAAAAAATTACAGAAATAATTTGCAAATTAGTTTCAATTCGAAAATTCAAATGTTTATAAGTAATTAAATTATCAAATACCTTCAATATCATGTTGTTCTTCTCCTTTTTCTGCTTCTTCAAGCTCGAATTCAAGATTATCAGCTTCAATTTGCATTTCAATGTCATCAAAAGCTCCATTTTCAATTTCGATTTCTTCTTCTTGTCTACTACTGCTTGAATTTGAACGTTCAATTGGCTCATTTAGATCGAATTGTGCTTGATTTCCTTCGTTTAGATCGAATTTCGGTTGAATCTCCATTGATGTATTGTTCGTGCTCTTTCACCCTTTCAGTATGTCGTTTTCTCTTTGAATTTTGGGTTTGTTTCGTTTAAAATGGCAAAATTTTCTCTCTCTTCAGTATAAGCCTTATTTTCACACGTGTGAAAAGTTGGATGTACAATATTTTTTATGTGCATCCGATGCACGCAATACCAACTGCTTCAAGATTTTGACTTTTTTCAGAATTAATTCCAACTTGGATATTTTCGGTTGGAATTGTTTCTAATTCTGGTATCGAAGCATTCAAATCCGGAGAATAATTCTGGCAATCACCATTTAATTTAGGGATAATTTCTAAAACCAAAAATCTTGATTTCGATATATTTGCTCCTTCATTAACAGCTTGATTCGTTTTTAGAAGCATATTATTAAAATTTGAATTCAAATTAGCCTTGGAATTAGCTGGCTCCTGTTTGGGACCTTGACCCTGTTCCATGGCTTGACCTGACTTGAGTTGGCCTCGGGTTCAAGATGGTTTTTTGACTAACATCCATGACTCAAAATCTTCTTGCCATTTGGGGTGTGGTGTGGGATTAGCAGCTTCTTCATGCACTTGTTGAGGTAGTGTCAATGGTTCTCCATGATTTGTGTGGTGGTGGAGTAATGGGCAATCCTCTTCTTTGTGATTGATGCGTCCATAGTGATAACATATTAATCTCAAACCTTCATATTGGATCTTCCATATTTTTCCACGCATCCAAAATTTAGATAGGAGCGATTTAGAAAGGTCAATTTCTACACAAATGCGCGTAAATTGACCACGCTCTGTTGTGGTTGTTGTTTTGTCGACTTTGAGGACCTTACCAATTTTTTAGCCTATTTTTTAGAGGAAAGAAGCATCAAAATATTCGACTGAGAGATTTGGGATGCGAACCCAAACTATTAGGAGTTTGATAGGCTCATTGTCGGGGATGAAATTAGGCACCCATGGACGCATAGTAAGATAATGGTCATTGATGAGCCAAGGACCATCCGTTAGAACATGATCATAATCGTCCTGATTAGAGAAACGAGCAATATAGTGGGAGCAACCAARGTATGTGAGTGTGACTTGGCCCTTGAGTTGCCATTTCTTGGTCAAACGACGAACTAGGGTCATATAGCCTCAAACATCTTGAGTATGAGGGAGTTCCTCCATGGTTTGCGCAATCTTTCTTTTTCTTCTTTGGAGAGAAGGATGATCGGGCATTTGGGGTCCTCAACCAAATCTGGTGGGGAAATATCACCATCTGATGAGTAATCAACTGGAGAARCAGTTTCACTCATCAATCTTTCATGACCTGCAGTACCATTTAAGTCTGCTTTGAATGATAGATTTTGAGTTTTCATGGCAGCTTTAGGGGAAGATTCCTCACGAATATCATGAGGGGAAGCTTCAATCTCCATGTCAACAGAAGTGTTATCAATGGTAGCATCCTCATTGAATATGAAATTGGTGATATTATGTTTTGGTTTTTTGTTAGATCGGAGCAATTGGTTGGAGTTTTCTTTGATGGGTGGAGGCGATTGATGCGGGAGAGTTTCCATCAGGAAGTAGCTAACTGTTACGATGCATTATTTATCTATAAAGAATGAGAATAATGCAATGTACTACTATTAAAGATATGGTTTATACTCTATACATTGGTAAATATTAATTATATAATTAATCTTGTGGTTGAAATTATAAGAACGATAAATAAATTTGTACTAAGAAGTCACTCTAAAAAAAACGTTAGTATTTATCCAATTATTCATCAGGAAAAAAAATCCTGGATCAGTCACTGAAGGTTAGTGTGAGTTAGTATAGTTMTTAAACTAGATAATTCCTGAGCATATGCTCGGTTTTTAAATGAAATGCAGATTTGTTGAGTCCCTTATGTATTGAGTGATGACAAATAGCTTTAGGAAACAGGATACTTTACAATGAATAAAGTTGGTCAGGATACCAGCTATTATATTGAATACTGTTTCCCAGACAAGTTAATACTTACATGAGTTATWTGTTGAAACTAACTTGTCTCCTTGTAGGGAACAACTGAATGAATAAATGTTCTATGTACTGGTGGGGAACCAGTAGGAATTGTTTCCTAGACTACTATACTGAAAAAGTAGTCATATACTCTTTATTGTACATTAACCATGTTACATGTGCAGTAGTTGAGTTGATTCCAAGACTTAGAGCATGGAAGCCTTTCGAAGTCATTCAAAGAAAGAAGAGTTGTCTTTAACTGAAGAATCAAGGAAGCTTCAAAGTCTTGAAGATTACATGAAGAATGGAAGAATTAGTTCTTAAGTGTTTAAATATAGTTTTTCATGTAATGTTCTCCGTAGTATGATTTGTTTGTAAGGGTGTTATAAGTGCTTAAATGTTTTTGAGTCATGTTATGAATTCTGGTATAAGTCTTGAACAGAATTCATAACATACTCATTCCGGGGAAACAGTTAAGTCTCTACGTGGAATATAATAGCCGCAGATTTGAAAAAGATTGTTTTTTTTAAAATATTCTAAGCAGTTGGAAAATAGACGAGGATATATTTTGGTTACTTTAATCCTAGGAGTATTTATCTTATTTGAATCTATCTGTGTGATTAAGTCAAATAAGATAAATACTTTCCATAAAATCGCATCTTGCCTTGATCGACCAGCTATGTGATTTTATGGTAACTAGGGTTTAGGTTTCCATGCATATTTATACTCATCTAAGTTCATATATTTCACATCTTTCTCCACGTTTGAAAAAGAGTATTTTTTGAGAGAAAAACACACAAGCACAAAACCCTACTTCAAGTCGTATACAAGAGCACAAATCGAGCAAATCAATTCTCTTATCAGCTTTTTAGAAGTAAATTTAAAAGTGAGAAACTTTGATATTGTAAGGCATTCAACAGAAGGGTTGAAAGCCAGGTGAGTGTTTGTGAGTTAAAACACAAGTTGGACTTATGAGTGTGAGTCGAGTGCACATTCAGAGTTGAGTGTGGGGTGTGCTGGTTCTTGGAGTAAGGAAACAGCAGGGAGTGTGTTCTTTGTTTTTCGGAGTAGATTAATAAAAGAACATAGGGTAGGAGGACATAGCCCATAGTTGGGTGAACCTCGTTAAATCTTTGTGTTCCTTATTACTCTGCTTTTATTCCGCTGCTTACAAGAACCAACTCAAATGGTTCCTCATACACAATCCGAAAAGAAAGAAAATTAGGTTAAAACTAAGATACTCAATTC
>SNQN01013609.1:2663-12763 GCA_008642245.1 Bassia scoparia | reverse complement strand
CATTAATTTGGCACCAATGTTTCGGGCGTCCGTGAATAACCTATATAGGCACGGTGGCGATCCCCTCAATTCGACGACACACCCCAACGCATTCACATGCGGATTCCATGGCTCAACTCCATGACACTGAAGCTGAGGTCACGTCCCTGCCTAAGGCGGGGCGAAGCCCTACAATAATAGAGACTAGTTTTTATGTGCACGCGATGCATGCTTAGGCTTATGAAAATTTTATTTCATCATTAAAAATAATTATAAAGTATTTATCAAAATAGAATGTTTATAGCTAATTAGCAATACAATTTTATTAAATTGTAAATGTTTTTTTTTATAAATATGACTTGAAATTCAAAATAAAACCATTAATGCTTCAATTCATTGTTTAAGGCTTTTCACTAATTAAGTTATCTAATAAATACCCGGAGTACAATTTTCATTTTTAATCACATAATAAGCAAAAGGGTAATTTAGACACTTTAATTCATATCATTTTCAAAATTCATTAAGGGTATGAAAGACTTTTAAGATGGGGGACACCATCTTCCTCCCCCCTTCCCTTATATAATAAAGATTTATGCATAATTTTCAACCTTATTTTTAATCTTTATATTATTTTGTTTAAATTTGCGAGGTTATTCAACAAAATGAGTCTATTCTTTTCAACTTATTTTTACATATTCAAACTTACAAAATAGGATATTTAGCTTGTAGGATGAATTTGATAATTTATCTCAGCACTTACAATTATTTTGCACTCCATATGTTCTTATATGCAAAATATTTAAAATTATCGCATATTTCACGTACATATAAGGTTAACCTTAATTGAAGTAGAGAGTGAAAGCAAAGTGAGATCTAAGACGGGTTTTCCCTAATTTGCAACAGTGTGATGCAAAATGATGAAATATGTAGTGTGAACAACAGGAAAAAAGAGGGAAAAGATGACAGTTATTTTTTTATGGGGACATGAAGTATGTAACCATTATAAGTACAAGTATCATTGTTAGAAAATCATATCCAAGTGAATTTTTAACATTTAGGGGTGCAAAAAACTGTCAACATTTTTTTTAACACAAAGAGACGATCACTATTTATTCAAAGGTGGAATTCTCGTAAAATAGGAAAAATACAATACAGCCTGATACAAGAGAATATGTGACCAACCCCTATACAATTGCAAAATGGGTTGGCAACAAGAACAGGAGAAAGAGCATTCAGGCAACCACCATAGAAGTGACCGTGAGTGGGAGAAGTCCAGAGAAACATAAAACAGTAAAGACAAACCAAGATCCATAAGGCCAAATACATACAACCCAAAAGAGAAAGAGAGCATAAGAAATRTYCATGATGAAACAGGAGAAAGAAGCCAGAACTAAGCAGAAGGTGGGAGGCCACAACACTCAGGTTCATAGAGAACAAGGCAACTGGGAGGAGGAAAGTAGTGAAGCTTGAAAGACTCCTACATTTTGGCTCCATAATTAGCCAAATGGTGAGCCAYCTTGTTCCCCTCACRCTTAGTGTGCATTAGATTAACARTCCAMTCCTTGTCAAGGARGAGCAAGATGTCATGGATGACAGGGCCCAAAGAACTGTGTCTGTCCTCTCGAGCACTATCAATTCTTGCAATGGCTTGGGCARCATCAGTCTCAACCTCTATTTTGGTAAAAGMGTACTTTTGAGCCAAAAGAAGTCCCCTTCTTWAGGTAATGAGTTCAGCCRCAAGAGAAGTAACAACCACAAACTTGTGGGAGAAACCAACAAACCAAGTACCATCAGCCCTCCTAATCACCCCTCCACCTCCTGCATTACCGCCACCAATCCAGGAAGCATCTACATTAATTTTAACAAAGCCATCAGCTGGAGGTTTCCACTTAACTATGATCTTAGGAGCAATAGAGGATTTGTTAGTACCTTGAAAAACATCAACAAAAGTGCAGTCGTCAGCCAGTAAACGCCTAAAACAAGTATCAATTAACTCCACTTTTTGATTGAACACTGCATTATTCCTGGACCTCCAAATGTGACAAAGAACAACCAAGAAAAAAAGTCTCCAAGTGGTTGAGTAGTTGAAATTAAAAAGCAACCAGTCCCACCAATTGGTGTTCCAGAAATTTCTAAAAGGGAACTTAGAAGGAATAGGGCCGGAGTTGAAAATTTTATTCCAAAAAGCACTTGAAATAGGAAATGCACGGAAGAGATGAAGGTCATTCTCATCATAAAGACCACATCTGCTACACAAGGGATTAAAATTGGGGATTTTGAGTTGTAGAGTGGTGGCAACAGGGAGAATGGTACGGAAACTGTGCCAGAGGAGAATTTTGTACTTAAGGGGACCTTTAGAATGCCATAACTTTCCCCAGGGAACAGTCATGGGCAGAGCAGAAGGAGGGAGAGCATGATTCTTGAAATAAGCAGACTTTATAGTGAAATTACCATTGCTAGAAAGAGTCCATTGATAGGAGTCACATAAAGTTTGAAGCAAAGAAAGGGGAATAAGGGTGATTTCAYGTAAGATGTRTGCAGGTAAAAGATGTTTGATAGGATCAAGAGCCCAAGAACCATTTGAAATAAGAAYTGAGACAATCCAATGGGAAATATGTGAAGGGACATCCTTATCAAGGATGAGATAAAGAGGGGTATCCGCAACCCAATGATGATACCACAAAACAGTATCAYAGCCATTACCAATGAGTCTTTTTAATCCAGATTGCAATATCCCCCTGCYARCAAGAATATCAGACCAAATAGAAGWGTCATGCTGCTTTTTAGGAACATTCAAGAAATSATCCAGATGATCATATTTGGCCTTCATTATTCTGATCCATAATTTGACTGGTTGAGTCAAGTATTTCCATCCCAATTTTGCCATAAAGCATTTATTCCAAACACCTAGCTGTCTAAAACCAAGGCCACTATAGGAAAGAGGTTGAGTAAGAGTGTGCCAAGAAGCTCTAGGGCTAAAGTGAGAAGAATAGACTTTTTTCCATAAAAATTTCCTACAGTGTTTCTCCATAGTGTGAAGAAGAGTAGTGGGAAGCACAGTAGTTTGCATGACATAGACAGGGAAAGAGTTCATGACAGATTTAATCAGGATTGCCCTACTAGCTATGCTCAATAACTTTGATTGCCATCCACTAATTCTATCTGTGGTTTTTTTTTTCAACAAATCAAAATAATCTACCACTTTTAGTCTGTGAGGTTTAATTTGAACACCCAAATACTTGCCAAAAGTAGTAGTGGAGTTAATAGGACAGTTGGACATGATTGAGTGCCTAAAATGATGAGACATCTTAGTAGGGAAAATAACAGAGGATTTGGAGAGACTGATATGAAGACCAGAATGAGTACCAAAGGTGGAGAGGACAGAGGTCATCTCAGTGAGATTAGAGGTGGTGCCCTTCCCAAAGAGGAAGACATCATCAGCATAAAATAGATGAGTTAAGGGAATGTCTTTGGTAATCATGAAAGGTTTCCACTTTTCCTGAGTAATAGATTGTTCAATAAGAAGACTCAACCTTTCCATACAAAGGATGAAAATATATGATGATAGGGGGTCTCCCTGTCGAATACCCCCAGAGTTATGAAAGGGATGTGTAATTTCACCATTCTAGAGACAAGAAATAGAAGAAGTGGTGACATAGGTCATGATTAAAGAATAAATATTTGGAGGAAAATTATAACCTAGTAAGGTTTCATAAATGAAGCTCCACTCTAAACTGTCAAAAGCTTTTGTCAAATCCAATTTGAGAGCCATAACATTGGTGCCTTTCTTGGCTTTGTGAAAAGAATGAGCAACTTTCTTCAAAATAATAACATTATCCTCAATACTTATATTATCAATAAAACTGAATTGTAATGGGCTAATAATAGAGTGCAGGAATGTTTTGATTCGGTTGACAAGTGTTTTTGTGATGAGCTTGTAGATAGAGTTACAAAGGCCTATTGGAAGGAAATCACTGATTTTTTCTAGAACATCATGCTTAGGGAAGAGGGTGAGATATGTGTGATTAATGTGGGAAGGGAATTGACTAGTGGAGAAACATTTAGAAACAAAAGACAAAAGAAAAGGGGATAACTGGTCCTAGTGCCTTTGGTTAAAAATGGGTTGAATGCCATCTAGGCCAGGACATTTGGTAGGTGCCATACCAAAAAGTGCAAACTTTACTTCCTTTAATGAAATGGGAAGGGAAAGATAGTCCTTGTCACTTTGCTGAAGAGGAGTACTCGCAAGAAAAGGAAAGGACAAGGGAGTGGACATGTGCTGAGAGGTATAAAAGTTCGCAAAATATGAGACAGCCATATGTTTTAAAATAGTAGGATCAGACTCCCATACCCCAGAATCATTTTGCAAACTTTGTATTTTCCCTCTAGTCTTTTTAATTGGGCAACAGTATGGAAGTACTTTGTATTATAATCAGCGTACTTCCTCCAATCACACCTAGCTTTTTGGGCCCATATAACCCTTTGTATAGAATAGATTCTTTCTAAATCTTGGAAAAGAGTGGTTTCCAAATTAGAAAGGAAAACAGAGGTATATTTAGAAAGTGACAGTTGGGTACCTTCAAGCCTACCCAAAATTTGTTTTTTCTCTTTTTCCAAACTACCAAAAATATTAGTGTTCCAGGAACGAATATTTTTCAAAAAATTATCCTGCCCGCCCAAAAAGGAGTCAGCATGGGGAACCAGTTGCTCAAGAAAAAATCAGTAAATTGAGGATGCAGAAGCCAAGCCTCTTTACAACGCAGGGGGTAGTGTTTCCTAGCAGTATCTTCATCAATAGAGACAAGTAAAGGGCAATGATCAGATTTAACTCGAGTGAAATGAGATACCTGAGTGTCTACAAAGTTCTCCAGATAGGCAGAATTACCAACAACTCTATCAAAACCATTGACGAATGACATTGAGGCCAGCCTGAGAATTTGTCCAGGTGAACTGATTCCCCTGGAAACCCAAGTCCATAAGACCGGCTCTATCCATGAAGGACGAGTACTCCGAGGATTGACCCTGTCTAAAGGTACGACCACCTATCTTCTCATAGGGGGCAGTAACCTCATTCATGTCACCTAACAAAAGCCAAGGGTAGACGAAGGTGGAAGATCAATAGACAAACGACGCCACATAGAATGTCGAATAGTAGAAGAACTAGGAGCATGCATACCTGTAACAAGAACCTCCTTTTGGTAGGGAGAGAATTTGAAAAGTGCATGAAAGTAATGAAACTCGCCTTCAGTGTACTCAAGAAGATCAATCGGATCTTTCCACATAACCCAGATACCCCCACGAGCACCATCAGTAGCAATAACCCGATGATGATCAAAACGAAGACGACGAGTGACATGTTCAGCACGAAGGAGATCAGCCTTGGTCTCCAGGAAAATGTAGATGGAAGGGGAGTGATCAGTTATCATAGTGTGTGCATGAAGGAGAAAGGTATCAAAGGAAGCACCCTGAACATTCTAGATAATAAACTTCATATTAAGGTTGGGGAATTTCTGGAACAGAGGATGGTTCAGTACCTTCTGACTCCGACTCCGTAATTTCTGTATCATGTATGTCTTCGGAGGTAATAGGCTCTCCCACTCCGGGAATTGATGACCTCCCCCAAGGCCCCAGAGGTTCGGAATTTGCAGCGGAATAGCTGGGTGCTGATCTCCAGGGGCTATGTTGGGATTTTGTAATAAGAAACGTCGAGCTGCAGCCCCACAACTCCTTCGTTCACTAGAAATGCCTTGATAAGGTGTTTTGTTTCGGACATCTCAAAGTAGAGAATGTCGCAAAGGAGTTGAGTAAGCTCTAGGTCTTTTGGTGGAGGTTGAAAATGCAGAGGTGGGGGAGTCTTTTTCCCCGGAGGAAAATCCCAATCTAGGAAGGGCCGAAGAGGTGGGGTTGAAGTTGAGGTCGAAAGAAGGGAGGAAGTTGACTGCACCGGGGTGTGGTGATGTGGACGCTCCATTGGATTGTAAAAGGAGGTTGGAGACAGAGGCTGGTAAGGAGTTATTGTTGGGTTAAGGGTCGAGTTCCATGGAGTTGGGAGCATCTGATGAAGAGGATTCGAAAGGTGAGGATATGGGAGTGGAGGCAATGGCAAGGCTTGGGGAGGTTGAGGAGGTTGAATTGGTTGCGGGTGAAAGAGTGGTGGTGGGAATTGAGGGAAGAAGGGTGGGGGAAGAGGGGGTATCTGGGGGGTCAGGAATCGTGGATAGTAGGGTTGTTAAGGAGGGGGAGGTAATGCATGTTGAGGGGGAAGTGTGGGAAACATGGTTGGGTGAGTCTGTTGATGGTAAGGTTGAAAAGCATGATGTTGTTGAAAGCTTGACGGAATGGTTGGCGATGGCGAAGTCTGAAAGTGTTGTTGTAGTTAAAATAGCAGTTGTGGGAGTGAGGGTTGATTGGCACCGCCTTGTGGGGGAGTGGAGACTGTGATGATGGAATGATCGACGGACGAAAGGGTGTCTGCTGATGAATCCATGGTGGAGGGAATGGTTGTGGTCTGTAAACCATGGGAGACTGAGGTGGGAGTGCTAATGGGAGGGAAGTTGGTTCGCTCTCATTGGGTTTCGAACGTTTAGGAAGATTAGAAGCTGTGGACAGCGAAGGTGTTGGAAGAAGAGGGGGTAAAGAAGAAGAAGGAAGTGATGAAGTAGAGGAAGACGAATGAACAGTAGGGGAAACAGTGGTAATTGTTTGGTTGGTGGGTCTTTTACTAGGAGGAAAGTGTAATAAATTCGCAGAAGAAGTAACCTTGAGGTGGACAGCTGGAACTTGATTAGACAAGGGAGTTAAAACGTTGCCCTTTAATTTCATATTGATTTTGTTATTTGAGTCATTGTTAAGCTTGGAGTCAAAAGTAGCAGATTTGTCATTGGGCTTGGTGTCTGGGCCCTTTGGCCTATAATGGTTTGGGTTGCGAGAATCAAAATGGTCTTTGTGAATGCCAGTGTTGGGATTCTTGTTACGTTTATTCGAGACTAACATCTAAGGCCCATAATCAGGTGACACATCTGGGTTAATAGAAAGATCACCAATGTTTGGCGGTTGAGGCAGTTGGAGAAGCTACATGTGGGTCTAGTGGGATCGTGCCTTGATCAAGTGAAATAGAGGCTGAAGATAAGGGTGTCAGAGAAGGTTCATTGGAGTGCGTGCCAGAAGTGGAAGGCCTGTTTGGAGCGAGTGGACGAGGGACCGAGTCCGTGGTGGAGGGTGAGTTAGAAACCAGTGGCACCGAGGAGGACTCGGTGGTGGGATAGGAGCATTTCTCCCGGACATGACCAATTCTGCCACAGTTGAAACAGATGGTGTGAATATTTTCATGGACGATGTCTTGCGAAAGACCTCCAACCCAAACACGCTGGAGCAATGGAACAGTTAAGTCCAATTCAACACAAACCCTAGCATAACGTCCCTTTGATATTTTGTCAGTAGCAAAATCAACCCTAATTGGTTTCCCTGAATGTTTAGCAATAGAGAACAAGGCATCCTTGTCATTATATTCCACCGGAAGTTCAGGAAACCGGATCCAAGCAATCATATGGTCGAAACCAGAGACAGAGGGGCGAAAGTTGGGTTTCCATTTGGAGAGCATGAGGTAGTGATTGAGGACATACCAAGGTCCACCAAAYAGAGCACGTTCATAATCGTCAGGGATGGTGAAACGAAACAGATAAACATTATGACTCAAATCAATAACTTCGAGACCACCCTTGGGCTTCCACATGGCCATGACACGTTGTTGGACAAAAGCCTGGCGAACGCTAATGCCCAGACACTTTCCCATCAGTGTRAGACTCCATGGMTGCCTGAGCGTTTTGAGTGTTTCCGRGGCAAAAGTGACARCAAGGRAAGAGTCASGTGGMCTAATTKCRTYCGAGTAAAGATCATTGGAATCGGCCATAATTTTTATTGCCTCATGAAACCATTGGGAATTGGAAGCAACAGCTTCACGAAAAGAGAGTGGGGGGGCTTTAGTGGTTGTAGGACGAATAGAAGGAGATGGGGGAGCTGGTGGTTCATCCATAACAGTATCAGGTGGATGGGGAGGTTGTGTAATCTCCGCCATGGGCAAAGAGGAGGGAAAAGGAAAGCAAAGTGAGCAAAGGAAAAAAGACAGAGAGAAATCCTAGTGAGAGAATGTACTACGAAACAAGAAATCGCATATAAGGTCAGGCTTAATTCATGCAAAGAGAGCAAAATGAGATACAAGAGAGATATTTTTTTTTTGACAGGAAAAATAAGGATTTCATTAATAAGAAATAGTCAAAAGACACGCACTTACAATCAATGGAATTGAAAACAAAATTCTCAACAAGAATACAAAACACCTTAGAACTAGTTACATCGCAGATTCGATTTAAAATAGCCTTAATAAAAATCTTCATCCGAAATAATACAATATGTGAGTTTGCTCTGATTTGATATAACATTCGTTGATGTGTACTTGTTTGGATGAATATACTTTTGTCATTTTCTGAATTCCTTCCGAGATTGTGAAACCCTAAATCTCCATTTTTTAACAAACGAAAACAAAGACAAAACCCTAGATAATCTGATCTTTCATAAGGGAAGACATGAAAACTACACTACAAACTCTCACAAAAGGAGATAATAACAAACCCAAAAATTGGGGATAAAACTCTCATAAAAGATCGAAAGGAGGATTATTCATGAACAAACTAACAAAAACAAAGAAGTAGGATTATTTGTAAACTTGAAATTTAAACATTTTAATCACGGATATTTTACTTGTTTCAATTTTTATGATTGTGACGGACTGACAGTGTTAAAGTAGTTGTATAACTATATTACTATTCTTGTATCCACATGTCAGCCGTTTTTCAACGGTCATTTTCTCGTACTTGTGTCGTGTTCGCTCGTGTCAGTACCCGTATTAGTTTTGGTGCAACCTAGGTTTCAACGGGTTCCTACCTATTGTATTTCACCTGTAAAACAATTGTTTCATGTTGAGTGTTTGTCAACACTCAAATACATTAGGAACTGCATACCCAACACTTTTAAATATAGCGTCATATGAGTGTATATTTAACAACTAAAAAAGACCCGAGCGACTATTTTTTTTCCTTCGGCAAAGAAATACTTCCTTCGTTTCATTTTAATTGCACCAGTTATTTAAAATGAAAATTTCAAATTAATTACAATAAATGTTTTCTTTAGTTTCTTACTAGTTTTGTTCTCGTGCGATGCACAATTTTATTAAATTTATTTATAAGATTATTCTATAATTTAAATTCAATAAATACTTATTATAATGATAAAATTGATTAAAGAATTTAACTAATTTATATTTTCTTAATTGAGTGACAGTGTTTTAATTTAAATTTGGATTGCAAAATTTTTTTTATACCTACCATAGCTGGGTTGCTTCCATAAATGTATTCTCCCTCTATGCAATGTGCTTAGAAGAATAGCAAAACACACAACTTGGAGAGTACGTGAAATATAKAGAAGTGACAATGTTTGTGTTACTTATATAGATAGAAAGAAAGAAAATGTGAATATTGTATTTRTTACATGAAGTTCGATTTTCTAGGAGGTTTATCTTGTATATTTTAGTTTAATARTTAATTTAATTTAACTKTTTATGYTGATTTACGTCAAATAAACCTATCTTGTAGTTTGTAAAAGGTTTTTTCAATTTTAYTAAGTAATGTATTTAAATTTAAAATTTAATAGTGTATTTAAATTTTGTAGGCAGATGCGCGTGAAATGCAATTATTTGTGTTTAGTTTGTTACGTGAATTCAATTAGCAGATTTAGGGCTTCTTATCTAGTTCGTTTATATGAGGTTTATCTAATGTAACTCCCTCCGATTTTTAATGTTCTGTGCAATTTTCTCATTTGGACGATTTTTAATGTTATGTCATACTTTTTAACCAAACAATCCCTTATTTACCCCACTTCTCCATACTTTCCCTTCTTTTACACCCACTCTCTCATACTTTTTTTACCCCACTCACATTATAATACATCATTCTTAGTTTTATTTCCCAAATAGTCAATGCACAGAATATTAAAATTGGAAGGAGTAGATAATTTAATTAGCTTAATTTTGTTTATATCAATTTTAAAATTTAAATTTAAAGTAGTTT
>SNQN01013604.1:0-12779 GCA_008642245.1 Bassia scoparia | reverse complement strand
ATTTCGTCATCCTCCGCTCCCCTCTTCTTGCTTTTGGTTTGACGGGGACTCGCCAAATGGGGTTGGCCTGCGGCCTTTCCTTATTATCGGTGAGTCCCCCTCTTTAAATTCTCTTTTCTCCTTCCTAGCTTGTTTCGTTTCGGGTTACGACAGTTAGCAGTTTGAGTGAGGGYTTCCCTTTTAATCCTTCCTTTTTGTTGGGGCTTGTGGGTGTTGGGTCAAGGTTGGTGCTTGCGCTTGGTGCTTGGTTCGAACGCTTCACCCTTAGATGGCGGTTAAGGTTATCTCGGCAGTGGGGTTGTTGTGTTGTTTGCAATCTGGTTCGAGCGGGGTTTTTCTTTTTTAGGTTCTTTATTTTATTTTTGTTTTGATCCACATTGATTCTCAGGTTTGGGTGTCAATCGTTGCTTCCTCCTTGGAGTTTGTGTGGGTATTCGATCGCCTTTTGTCGTGTTGGGTTGTCGTCTCGTCTTGCGGGGGAACTATGGTGGAACTCGGGCCTTCACAAGTCTCAATTCTATATAGAGGTGGTGGTTGTGTTTGAATTGGTCTGTTCATGGGTGGTTCTTAGATGTGGTGGGTGACCGGTTTAGCTTAAGGCGGTCGCAGCTGCGTTTGGAGCCTGTTTGGGTATCAATCGTTGCTTCCTCCTTGGAGTTTGTGTGGGTATTTGATCGCCTTTTGTCGTGTTGGGTTGTCGTCTCGTCTTGCGGGGATCTATGGTGGAACTCGGGCCTTCACAAGTAGATAGAGGTGGTGGTTGTGTTTGAATTGGTCTGTTCCTGGGTGGTTCTCAGACGTGGTGGGTGACCGRTTTAGCTTAAGGCGGTGACAGCTGCGTTTGGAGCGGTTCTTAGGCTTGGGTGCTGCCTGAATTGAGACTTTGTTTGAAGGGTGTAGTCTTTAACCAGTTTGTTTCTGTCGTCGGCGTTGAGCGATTCTTACGTGCAATAATTTATTTGAAGGCTTTTACTACCGCTCTGAGGTTTTGAGTTTTGTCGAATAAATTTGCCCCTTTGTGGTGGTTTTTAGGTTTTTTCTGTTCTTGTTTTGTTTCCGTTCTTTCCTAGATTTTATCATTATGGATTTAGTTTTTATGAGTATTGTGTTATGGGTTTCATTGGCTGCGAAGATTCCGACGCTATAGAAGGTAATTAACTTTAGGAATCACATAAGATGTGTGTGGAATGAAATCAATCTTAGGACAAAAAAATTTGATAAAACAATAAAACGATCTTCCATTATTAGATAAAGATAGAGTCATACCAATTGTTTTTAACAAGAAGAGTATTACCTCCATGCTTACACAATTGGAAATGTCTAAAAGATACATGAAGAATTGATGATCTACTTAAGACAATTCTAAACTAATTAAACATTCAGGAAAGCAGTAAAACGCGAAGAAGAATAATTGTTTTTGTTGGTGTGTTGTCTCCTTCTTCCAGCCTCTGATCTTCTATTTATGGTGCTTGTGAGGGAGATCATCGGGATGTCTTGACAGTTATGTGGCACTCTTCTTCAATTTCAAATTCTTCTCATTTTGGTTATGGAAACGAGTTCCTTAACGGGCATGCTTGTTGGGTTGGTGTAACTCTTTCCCTATTCAACGCTTTGTTTAATCGCTAGACTAGTTGGGTCAATGTTAGTCTTATTTTGTGCTTGGCAAGTAACTCTTCGTCAACGAAAGTCAACTAATATATTTTTAGCAGTAATAGACACGTTAGAAAAATCGTACTATCAATCAAAGTGTTAATGCAGTCTTTTGAACAAATTTTTAAAGGATCTTTTGAGCATTAATCGTTTATTTTATCATCATGAATATTATATATTATTATTTATTATTATTATTATTATATTATTATCTTTTATTATTATTATTTTATTATTATTATTATTATTATTATTACATTTATTATATTATTATTATTATTATCATTCATAAAATGATGATTGATGATAATATGATAATTAACACATTTAATGTTAAACTTATGCCCATTACGATTGTTCATCTCAAAATCCAATGATCAAGATGCTTTCAACGCTTGCCATTGTTATATTCACTAGGGTAGAAGTGTAGTTTCATAGAAGAACACATTGCTCCCCTACCTTATAGACTGTAGTATAAAGATCAAGGAGACCACATGCCGCCTCCATTGTCATATAATTTAGGTGAAAACTCCTTGATCTTGTGAAGTGAACGTACACTACTCCCCGTGACGGGTGCGACCCAACCCATTTATATATATTTAATATTCTTGGAAATTATATTGATATTCATATGACATTATTCTAAACTAATTGTGTAACTTTGTTTCCATTTGGCACTTTCAAGAAAATCAGTATTGTCGTTCTTTGGACTTATTTTTATGATACTCATAATTCCTAACTTACAATCTCTCATAAACATTCAATTTAGTTAGTCTGATTCAATCTTATAACAAAGTCTCATAAACAAGAGTACATATATTTTTCATTAGCATTGATCAACTTACAACAAAGTCTCACAATTAAAGGGTTTACAGAGTGACGGAAAGTAAGCAAAATGCATAATACAAAAAAAGATGAATTTGACACATTTATATCCCATTACATTATTGCTGATTAGTAACACAGCACGGTGAGCTTGACCTTCTTCTTCGTAATCGCCATTGTAGTTACACATTTTATATGCTCGATCGATCGATCTCTCTCCTTGCGATGATGACCTCTTTTGACACATCCAATTGTACAGAGCATGTTAATTTCACATAGTTGGTCTCACATTGAGCCTACTCGCTACCTTCATACCAACGATTTATCCGCCTGCAATCGTAATCATTTCAAAACGGAACATGTTTAGTCAAATATGTGGAGACGAACATCAAATTAAAACAGCCTAAAGGATGATTTAATTACCTGGAGACAAGTATGAAACCAAATCTACGATCTCATAAGTGAGACGTGGATCCGATAGGGCTTTGACAAATTCCCAACGAATCGTTCTTGCCTATAGAAAAAAAGGAGGAAAAAGAAACGTTATGCTTAAAATTGAGAACACAACCAGTTAGTGTAGATGAATCGACAACTATACTAAAAAACCTACAAGAACAACAAAAGAGGATTTGAAACAACGCATTATTACTATACATAGGCAAAATCAATTGAAAAGAAATAATTGAAGAACAAACGTGCAACATGTTAGGTTATTGTACTAACATATGTAATCAGTTGTATGTCTATTGTATGTAAGTTAATCTATGTGCAATTAGGACGCCCTGAATTTTAAGGACCATTTCTTAAGAGATGTACATTACAATTAAAATTGTTGCACAACGTGACAAATCATTAATAATGCAAACCTCTTAATTGGGACTAGCAATGCAAGTGGCATCAAGTATTGCCTAAATATTTAACCTTTCGAAAATAAGTGAGATTCAAATGAAGTTTTTATAAGATAAAAATGATGGGTGTTATATACTCTACCAATTTGAATTACTACAATCTTATCATAAGACATGCAAAAAAGAAAACGTTAAATCTACGTGAAACGGAGACAGTAACTAGAAAGGAAGTCCACAACAAGGAGCATGATTTTCACACTCCAAAGTATAAATTCGTATTTCATTTTAGCGACCTCTTTGACGATCGCAAAAATTTAACAACCGCCAAAGCGATTGTTATAATGAATGCAATAAATGCTCACATTTAAATATACGTATAACAAGACACAACAACAAAGATTGAAACGACGACACTAACCTTGCTGGGTCCATGATCTGTATCTTTCACCTGGTTCTTGAAGTTATTCTCCTTTGGAATTATTTGCTGAAATTTTACAAACAAAAAAAAAACATCACAATATTATTAGTTTGATGATCAATTAAAGCACTAGCTAATCGAAATATAGTACTCCTTATTATAAATAGGAAAAAAAAAAAAAAAAAAAACTAATTAAATTTTACCTTTTCACGCCTTCCTTGATTATGGCTGTTGGAATAGGATGTCTTTCTGCCTCACGAACTGGATCAAATCTATGTGGAAATAATCAATCTGAAATTAAATACAGTAAGTAATATCGATAACTATTATTTAATATAGCATATTCTCGACCTCAACCACCAGCTTATATTATTAAGCTTTTGGTTTAAACGGACATTGAAACAAAACTTAAGCGACGGTTAAGGACTAGATATGTTATTACTGTATGATAAAAAAAGAAACGAATGGGACGACGTACTTCTTCGTCCCGATGAACCATGGTCATGGCACCATCCCTATGATTGTTGGTATGAGGGCACTTAGGAGCATTGACAGGAAGCTGCAAGTAGTTGATCCCCAAACGATACCTATGAGTGTCAGCATAAGCAAAAGTCCTGGCTTGAAGCATCTTATCGTTGGAGAAATATATGCCRGGAACGACATGAGCAGGATCAAAGGCCAACTGCTCGTTCTCGGTGAAGAAGTTGTCGACATTCCTGTTCAGCACGAGCCGCCCCACCGGCTGCATCGGGAACAAGTCCTCGGGCCACGTCTTGGTCATGTCCAGGGGGTCGAAATCGAACTTGTCCTCGTCTGCAGGGTCCATGGTCTGTATGTACAGCTTCCACTCGGGGAAATTCCCTGATGCAATCGACTCGTACAGGTCCTGTGTGGCGTGGCTGTGGTTCGCACCACCGACCCTGATGGCCTCCTCGTCCAGGAGGTTCTTTTCGCCGCAAGTAGGGCGCCAGTGGAACTTCACGTAGGTCACTTTTCCTGCCCTGTTGATGAGGGTGAAAGTGTGGACTCCTGAGCCGTTCATGTGCCTGTAGTTCAGTGGGATGCCAACGTCGTCGAAGAAGAAGGAGAAGGTGTTGAGAGACTCCGGGAGGTAGGAGCAGAAGTCCATGTACCTCCAGCTCTCTTGGATGTGCGATTTGGGGTTCGGTTTRAATGCTCGGACTAGATCGAAGAACTGCATTGCATCACGGGTGAAGAACACCGGGAAGTTGTTTCCCACTATATCAAAGTTACCCTGCACCACAACATCAATCGATAAATTTTACAGTATAATACAAYCGATTGTACGATACAACCACACTTCTACCAATCAAYGTAACGCTAATTTTAGTGATTTGGTCATTTTTCAAGAAGAATCTTTAAATTATTGTARTCGTTGCTTYAAATAATTGAAGTCCATTTTGTATAGATATAATTGATCAAGATCAATATAGGTCTTGCTTTAGTTGCTTATATGTGTCACGGGACTGTATCTTAACCAAAGCTTAAGCTGATCGGCATATTTATCATATATATTTATCATAACATATTTTTTGTTTTACAATGAAGTAGGTTCCAAATTCTCAGCATGTGAAGAACTAATTTATCGAACCATCTCARCCAAAAGATTTAACTTATGATTGATGCTTGTGAATATAATATATTCTCTATCACTTGTGAAGTTAACGATATGCTATCAATTGATCAAATTAGTCTATCAAATCAACTTGATAAACGAATGAATGATAAAATTRGCAATTACCTCTCGAGTGTAAAACTTAACGGCGAAACCACGAGGGTCTCGGAGTGTTTCAGGGCTACCACGCTCATGGATAACGGTGGAAAATCGAACGATAACGGTGTCTGACACCGGGTGCGCGAGAAATCGGGCACAAGTAATGATTGGAGCCACCTCAAAAAACCTTAGCACTTGCTCCCCTTGCATGTACAACACGTTAGGTATACGCTCATGAGTCAAGGTGCTATCTTCTATCAGATGGAATCCTCAATAGATTGCTGTTCATCTATCAGATCGTCTTTAAGTTCATCGCAACTTGCAGATAACATCAATCCACAAAATTAAGACGAACAACTTTTAACTCCTCCTCTCAATTTAAAACTGCTACGTTCCAAAAAATTTCTTTGTTGATTGAATGAAGCACTTAATTTACACGGAAGGATTATATTATCAACTAAGTTTAAGAATTCGGAATTGTCATAATCATATTCACAACGATTTTACAATCACGCCTAGTCGTTTAGTTATTTATTTTTTCTTAGTATATGAGTCAAGATGGGAATATAGTATTTACAAATGGGATGGATACGAGGATTCAATCTTTAACACGAAGCGAAAGATGAGATTTAACCACAAGTCGCTAAATCCCTCTCTATCCATTTTATGGAGTAAAGCATTCGTCTTAGCGATGTTGTCCAAATCAATCCAATTCAAGGCATATCATCAAAACCCTATTACTTTTTTTCCTAAAAATATTTATACTTCTACCTCCGTTCTTTATTAGTTGCATAGCGCACGAAATAGTATATATGTTGATTTTCTTTTAGTTACAAAAAATTGATGAAACAAAGCAATAATATTAATATCTTGGTCCAACAGTTAGTGAGAATTGTCATTCAACAGGTGTACTATTGTGTTAGTATGGAGATTGTAACATTGATGCGGTTGCTGCACAAGAAACCAAATCAATATTTCCAAAATTTCATTTAACATATTAATGTTTTATTCTTTATTACAAGTGAATATAATATGTATAAACCAGTGGCGGGTAGAATTTCGAAGTGTGTATCTAGAAATAATTAAGGTGATCCGAGTCTGGCTGTGACAGAACGCACGTCCGATCCTCCACAGTGGGGTACGTTGTTGCACAACCAGACTCGATACCATTCTAGATACATAACCTCGAGTGCAAAATACTACATATAATCTTACAATCTACACAGTGGTTCAGTGTTAAACAACACTCGAATCACCATCTTAATATATACCATACTCCCAAGTGCACGACAGTATATAAATCCTTAAAATCATTATCATGCACAAAAAGAGATTGAGAATAATCAATTGCATGTAATTATTAGAGATTAAAGAGCAAACCTTAGATGGATCCATGGCAAGAGAGAAAGAAAAAAGGCTATAATAGTATAAGAAAAGAGTGTGTTTGCTTTAAGTGATTTGAAATGAAATGAAATGCAACAATTTATAGTCAGGCCACCGCACTAGCATACTTGTGTATTGGATAATGAGATGTACCCAAATTGCTGCTAAAGTCCACCAAATGCATAATTGGTGATGAAATTTGGATAAGCTTAGCAACAAAAATCTTTCCAAGGAATATGTCATAAAAATGTTCAGAAAAAGACAATCTCGCAAATTACTGATTAACAGGTTAAAATTATGTTGAAAATAAAGCCGAAATCTTACAATGAGGTAATGATGGAAAAGAAGGGAAGAAAAGAAATTATAAAATTTTTCAATATTTGGTTAAAATTAAGAATAAAAAAGGGAAAAAATGTCGAAGAAATTGATAGAAGATTCTTATAATTTCTTTCATTTTCTCGAAAGTGAAAATATAGAAATAATTATATTAAAAAATAACTTCTTTTACTTTGAACCAAACATGAGAATTTTAATTTTTCTATCTAATTATCTTTTAACTAGATAACTAAAATATAGGTTTCATCACATCAGATTTACATCATCAAATTACTTGTATTTGTATGTGTAAAAAATAATAAATCACGTTATCCTCTATAAAACTCACTACATAGATTTCTTCTTGTTTCTTAGCTTTTTGTGTTTAAAATAGCCATACGACAGGGATATAAAATCGAACTCAGAATCTTCTAAGAATCGTAAGAATTTAACCACATCTGAGCAACTATTCTCACTATAAGAATCATTATAAAAATCGATTATTGTAAACGTATAATTATTGATCGATTTTTAAAAAACCTAATGAAAATCGGTCTCACACAATAATATTTTCACACATGTCATATATACGAATGAGCATTAGCTTCTTGGAAATCAAATTTGGTCGAACATCCTTATCAATAAGATACAACAATACACAACAAGTCTATCATGCTGTGATTGTTGTCTTTCAACATTGTGGACTAGTGAGCCCGTGGCCTTGTGGGGGTTGGTTYTAACAGTCTCTATTTTGGCCACATGCATGCCCTCTTAGCTTTTACCAATCATCGCAAATTATATAATTCTTTAATGTATTATTATACAGGACCCATGCATGATAAAATCATAAAATATACTTCCTTYTTAGCGCTTTAATTGTAACTTTAGGTGTGACACGAACTCTTAGTCGTCCATTGATGAACAGTAGTGTTTAATGTGTTTACTCTCTTGTTATTATGATAAGGAGAAGAGAGAAAATAGTGTTTTATTATTATTTGAGTGTGTGCACACGGGTTCTCAAATATAAATAAAGATAAATTTTCTATTAAAGTGATATTTTCATTTTTACTAAAAGTTGCTACAAAAACGTCAAGGGGGAGTATTTATTATGGAGAAATGATTTATGCAGCCAAGTGCTGCATTCAGCCAAGCAGCACAAGGACAAAATGTTTGTGTGCTAAAATTAATCAAGGATATGACAAAATCACACTACAATTGATAAAAATAAACCAATGATGTGATAAAATGAATAATCTAAGATATGACAAAATCACACTATGATATTGGTTAAAAAAAACGCAGACCCAATTTTTTATCTTCACATGACATGTGACCCCATCTAAAGGACAATAATGCCCCCTTGCTGCATTGATATATACATGCAGCACTAGGTTGCTTGTATCACCACTCGTATTTATGTTATGTTTAGATTTAAGATTGGGTGTCTGGGTCCAATCACCATGATATTATATTAGAACTGTTGTAGGGTTGAACTCGACCATGGTATAACTAGGTCCGATTGTGGGGWCTAATTAAGAAATTTGATGATTTTATCTAGAAAAGTAGCTTAGTACAACATTTTATTTTGCAAATTACACGAGTAGGGTATCTAGTACTAGATATCAAACATAACCCCAGCCAGTTTTAGATTGGATCCCAAATCTAGGGGTTTCAAAATCTGGGATTCGATCGATTTTGGGTCTGATTCCCTCATAATATACCGGGTACCCAGTCTCGTACACCCCTAATAGGAACCGTGTATGATAAAATACATGTCATGCATAAAGATTGTCATTAGTTCAATCTTTGACTTGGTCCTTCTGGACCTAGCCCAAAGCCTAAAACCCTAATTTTTTTATAAAGGATTTAGTGCCAATCTTTTTTTTATTTGTTTGAAAATTTGAAATCTTTACCTAAAATCATTGAGTTTGGTAATTCTTAACCCTTAATGGAAATAAAATGGGTCTCTAACTAATGACTGTATTTATATAATAAACTAACAAATTAAGATATAATAAAAGTTATATTATCTTACGCCCAATTCAAATCTTAAACAAGCAAAATAAAGAGTATTTGGGTTATTCCACAAAATATAATATTATATAAAAAAGGCCAAAAAGACAAAAAGTCATAAATTAATACTTGATACTTTCTTTTTATACTAGTGTAATATATATTTCAAACAAAAATGTCATTTACAAGAAAAATAGGAATAACTTATCTTTCACACAATTGAGCTTTTATTTTGTTATAAGATTTTAAAATTAACACAAGACTTAAAATAATTTATGATAAAAATTATGAAATYTAAGATCAAATAGATTGGATCTAAGATGAGGAACGTGTCGGAGTTTCGCTCCTCTTGTAAATCATTTTAGTCATTGGTTTGTTGTTCGTGGGTAGACCCAGTCGGGTATGTAAATACCCGCCCAGGTGCGCAGAGTTGCTTTTTACGGAGGTAGTGCTTTGCTAGGGGCTCGACCGGTGTTAGGCGGTTAATGGACCTAACCATGTCATGTTTGTGTCTTTTTTTAGGCTAAGGGATGACCTAGTCGGGTGGAGATGGACCCGATCGGTCCACGATCTTTCTTCTTTGGCTTCGAGGAAAACCACCTGGCTTATGGTTTTTTTTCTTTTGCCTAATTTCTTTAGCTCCTTTTTCGTCCACTTGGGTTGGGGAAACGCCCGCGAGTCTGACCATTTTTCTTCATGTTTTACCTACTCTAAGTAACCTTTGTGAGATTTTTTTTACGAATTTTCCATATTCGCAAACCCTAAACGCCGAAAACATCCTGAGAAAGTATTGAGACAGTACTTTGAGAATTCATCCTCAAGTTCGAGTGTATGTTTTGTGGAGTTGTGGGATTGTGTACCTTAGGGGCGTTCCGTCATTGTCTACACTGTGTTGTTGTAGAATTGTTTCTAAGGCAGTGGATTTATCACGACACTCAATCAATGATAAATCGTTTGATTCAAATGTTTGATATATACAATAGTCTATTTTCTAAATTTAGAAACAATTTAATATACACTGAGTGTTGCATCATGTCTGTGAATCAAGGGAGTATTTTCTTATTTATCAAACTAGAACCTAGATGGATCTAACTATATATATGGTCCCAAAATTATTAATTGCTTTCGAACAAGTTGACCTTGACTATGTACTGTTTAATAATCCCCTTAAAGGGAATGATTATTTCGAGCTATTTTTTTGTCTAATCCGGATCCTAAAATTTTGATATGATAAATTTGATGAAATTGATGCTAAAAATATGAGAAGGCAATGAGGTTGTAGGGTCATATTTGCATCATGTGTCAAACCTATATTTTGATTTGTTTTAAATTTGAAAAGTATGCCAAGGTTGTTGGTCGACTCTAGAAGGAGTATGGGGCTAATAGCGCAGATAAAGAAGAAGTATGTGACTCGAAACGGTTAAGGTTTCAAATAGTGGATACCAAGCCTATAATGAACAGGTACATGAATATGAAACTACTTGCTGAGTTCTTGCCAGAGGGATGGAACGTGTCCATCCTTCAAGCTAATATTTTGATTGAGAAGTTATCAAAAAAAATATCCAAACGTTATTATCGGTAATCATTTAATTTTTTTAAACACAAGAAGAGACTTGTCTTTGGAGAATTGGTATAGTCAGTGAAGTTGAAAAGAAATCATTTGAAAGATAAGATAAGGGTGAGTATGTGCAAGGCTAATCTGATTGAGCTACTGGTGATAAAAGAGGTCTCGGGATTGCGTTTTTTAGTTTCTTAATGGTAAGAAGATCCCGGGTACGAAGCAATCAAGATAAGAAGCACCGTTCTGCAAGCGAAGCTAAAATTGGGAAAAGCATAATCGAGCTTAATGATACGTGGTGTCCTACTCATATATCTTTCAAGGTTCTAAGAAGAAATATGAAAAGACTTTTCAAGCCTAAATGGAACCATAAGAGGCTCGTGTCATCTGTTGAGGAGGATGAGAAATATTGTTGCATCAACTGAGGTGAATCTGAGGGAATGTCACTAAGGTGAAACGTGGATTTTGGGCTACTCGCCATGTGTGTGTTGCAAACGAAGGACAGTTCTAGACTTTAGGAAGCTAAAAAGCTTGAATTGTCACAAATGTGACTCTGAACTCGGAGGTGCACAAGTCTATGGCAAGGTGTTAGCTTAAATTGACGTTCGCAAGGACTAGCTTTGCAATATGTTATATGTACCTTCCCTTGAAGAACGCTTATATTCTGCTAGATTGTTAATTTGGTATGAAATGTTGGGGATCAAGGGCGTATCATGGATGCGATAAAGTGTGTCTTATCCCAATAATCGTGAGTTTGTATGCAGGGATTAGTAGCCTAGTGGTTCTTTTGTTTGAATTATGTACCCAAAATCTTCCTTAACATAAGCTAAATCTTCTACTTACATTGTTGAGTCTTGCTCTCCTCTTGGAATGGTCTTTGGGGGGGGTTTTAAATCCATTAAAAGGATGGAGAAATGAACTTGCTCCCTACCTGTCAAGAGATGAACTAAGATAAGTGTAGATGTGCAGAACAAAAATTTGAGAAAAGCCATATCAGGTTGTGACTTAAAGCATGTTTCTGATTGTAGAGCCGATCCATAACTGACCTTAATTACTGTCTTAAGAACTTGGAAATAAAGGTAGTAGATATATTATGTCACGTTTTCATCCGGAGGATACTCCTTTATTAAAGTGTTTTACTTATTACAGATCTAAGATCATGCGGCAATGCACATATGAGAGTAGGGTCACTTGACCTCACTTGAAACCAAAAATAGTGAAAATTTGTTATAAATTTGGGAGATTTTGTCAATATTTTCAGACTAAATTAACTAATTGACCCCATATAAATGTACAAAATTTATTTTRACCCCACTGTATAATATTTTTGGATCCGCCACTGCTAAGGATGTGGTTGAGTGCAAGTTCTTGGTTCATAAAGCAGAGGTTGAGAACCAGCTAGATTGAAAGATCAAGAGGTTRAGGCATGATAGTGGAGGAGAGTACGGTTCTTYGTTTCTGAATTGAATGAGGTGTGTGAGAGGGATGGTATTKTCSATGAGCTCTCGGCTCCCTACACTCCTCATCAGAACAGTGTTGCAAAGAGGAAATACAAAATKTTGAAGGAAATGATGAATTTCATGCTCTTGAGATCTAGTCTTCCAGACAAYTTGTGGAGTGAGGCAGTGTTGTCAGCTAACTCGGTACTGAATCGAGTACCACAGAAGAAACTAGATGCTACTCTATATGAATTGTGGAAGGGTTATGCTCCGAACTTAAGTTACTTAAAAGTGTAGAGCTTTTTGGCCAAGGTGGGTTTGTCATCAKTCAAGCTTCCTACAATTAGGTCCAGAATTTTCRATGTAGTATTTGTGGGGTATGTAGAGAATAGTGCAGCTTACTGGTTCATGTCTTTGAATGACTATTCTATTTYCGAGTCTCGTGATGTTGAGTTCTTTGAATATGTTTTTCCCTTGAAAAGAAAGGGAGATTCGAGTGTTACTAACGTTGTTGTGACTGCTCCCATGGAGCAGTAGACCCCGACTACTACGGAGACACCATTTGTGCAACAACAAGCTTCTAGCAGTCCTTCTA